>JARYHS010003806.1:0-48865 GCA_031002005.1 Vandiemenella viatica
AAAGGGTTGGGGGTCTACAGAAATCTCACGTGAGGTTTTGTAAAAAAAAATTTGACCGTAGAGCTAAGAAAAAAGTCTACAAATTGCGTCAGTCGATTAAAAAAGAAAAAGTCGTCAATAAGTTTCGAGGGTGATTTCGGGGGGGGGGAGGGTTTCTGGCCAGATCTCACTGTAGAGAAAATAGCTGTAGTTAATTTTAATATCTGGTTTTGATTTAGATCGTGTTATTATTCAGCATTTTTTGCATGATGTTTGTGGATGTGATAATTGTGTTCTAATAACAAATTAGACATAATTTTTATTCAAAAACCAGGGTAAAATTCTGGATCTGATATATTCATAGAAATTTGCTAACTGATGTAACATTTTCCGTATTATGTCTCATTTTAGTATTACAATTTGCATTTATTTTTTGTCTCCTAATTAAATATGCAGTTAAACTTTGTCACATTAGTGTTCTTATAAACTGGTCAATTTGTGTAAGATTACAAACGTTAATAGTCAATGCTGTCTTTTGCACAATCACATATTTATTTTTCTTAATACAGTATCATCTAACCAAGTTTGGAAGATCAGTATACATAACACACATATTTTTGCTGCTGACACGTAGAGACAGTACTAGAAATGATAGTGTGTTCTGTTCCCTTCTTAGGATCTCTTCAGCATTCCAGAATGGTAATACCCCAGGATGGAGCTACAAATGGAGCTCCTGTCCAGAATTCATGTGATGAAACATCATTCCAACATCTTGTGCAGGCATCAGCATCTGAGTTGGACGAGTCAATTGTCTTTAGCGAAACTGATATTCTATCGTTTTCTGTGCACGAAGGTTCTTCCAACATGCCGCATTCGTCCCAGGTACAAACTCTCCTTTATTTTTATGTCAATGCTGGAACATTTAAATCTTTCACTATTTGAGTGAAATGGTTCATTCACCTAGGCCGATAACATACTACAAGCCCTACAAATGTTAACATTCTTAACCTCTTATTCCTGAAGTCAAGTGTTAGTATATGAGGTATGATCCTGTGTTTCCTTCCACATACTACTATTAATTTCTACTCAGGCATGGGACAGACCAACATTCTCTTTACCCAGTTCCTATGTTCCAAGTCCCACCCAAGTCATTTACTAAGTGTGTTCTGTGTTAATTTCTACAGACAAATTTAGCTTTCATCCTTTTCAACTCACCACCTTTCTTCGATAAGCATAACGTATATCTCAAAACTTTTCCTCAAGTCTATTGTTCACTTCTGCATGTCACATTATTATGACTACTGTGATATTAAATAAATGGATTTTATAGACAGAATTAAGATTGTAATCTTTGCAATTTATTTCCTTTTGTTTCCTCAGTCTAAAATCCTCTCATACCAACAGTGACCGTGTTTGTAATAATTTTGAATTAAGTTTGATCCGAAGATATGCAGGTTCTTTTCTATTCAAGATCTATTGAATTTTCTGTTCAATCTTCTCATTATGCAACTATTATTATTTTGAAACTTAATCCGCTGCAATTAACCTTGTCTTGCTCATTCGACTTTTGTATCAACAATTCCCTTTAACTAACTTCTTTTTTTTCCAGAGGTCCTATATTTCTAAACATCGGAGCAAACATCTTTATTAAATCTGCTATTCTTTTCTTTTCCCCTTAAACTTTTAATTTACAAATATTTTGGTCTTTATCAGTCTAATATACAATTTTACTCATTTTTAATTAACTGCTATGTTACATGCATATGCATTATAAGTTATTAAAACCATAGGTGATACTTGAAATGAGAATTAACATGATCTATGTTGACATCCATTAACATGGTCCCATCAGGAGAGAGATAGAAAACAAACATTTGAAATAAGCCATAATGACGGAGAAAAAAAAACTATGTTTGTACCCCCAGGGCAGTAAAAATCTGTGGCAGGAAGTTGGGAAATAAGAGCAGCTAACTAAAGCTGTTTATTGATTATGTACAACAAACTTGCGAACATTGGCTCACAAGGCAGTACGCAATAATTTTAACAATAGTCTTTAAAGAGAAAACAGTACAAAATGTCTTCGGGAATTAATAGGAAAACAAGCTACATTCCACATGGGAGGTGTCGAGGCAAAAGCCACGTCATGCTATGTGAGGGGGGGGGAGGGGGTGTCCAAAGGAGACCAAAAATGGAACCATGTAGTTTATGGACACTCCCTTACTGCCATCTTGTAGGTTGCTTCTCTGTTCTGGCAAAATATCCTCCGTTTTGAGAGCATTGGTAAGCGTAGGTGATGATACTTGCCATTGAACATCTCCCTATGCCTGCACTTCATTGTACTGATGCTTAGTAACTCCTCTTGCCGCAGCTGCAGGGCTGAGAGTGTGTGCAAAATCATCCAAGAGCCTGACTTTGGTGTCTCTGTTCTTTTACATGTCTTATAATCTGCCAATCTCTTACCACCTCTTCCTTCTGTTTACTCTGAACTACTGATACATCTGTTCTCAATGTAATCCTGCTTACACAGTATTATGTCTCTGCATACAATCTAACAGTAGAATGGTTCCATAAAATAATGAAAAATTTCCTAGAATATTTTGTCACTCAGTAGGAAAGAGATACACTGAAAATTGAACCTTGTTTACCTGTTAAGATTAACAATTGATTGAACATCCATTAAAAATTTCCCTTACAGTAAAAATTAAAATAATTTTTGGCTTGTGGTCATAATACAACTTCTGAATTCATTGAATGCCAAGAGTCATTTTTAAACATTCTTCAAACTCATCACATAATGACAGAATCACAAAATCAGGTGAATCAGAATTAGGAAGATTAAAATGCTAATTTCTGTTCTTTGCTCTCTTCATATGGAAAACAAAAGTAAAAACGGGAAGGGTACATAAATTGCTGTAAAGAAACTCTTAATTTCTCTTTCCCAAATACCAAGAATGGTGTGTGAACAGTAAGACTGGCCTGGCATTCAGGTGGATGCATGTTCAAATCCCCATCTGGATACAAATTTTGGTTTCCTAAAATCATTCCAGGAAAATTCTTGGATGGTTCCTTCAAAAGGCCTTGACTGAATTCCTTCCCTTTCCTTACCCTTAATCCTCCTGCTTCTGATGACATTGATGAGGTATAAATCCCAAAATGAAAAAGAAAATCTTTCCCATAAAATTTACATTTACTATGTTAAGTTGTCCTGCCACATGCTTGAATGTGAGAGACACCTTGCATCAGATGTATCAGCTTTGATTGGTTTGTAACTCACTTCTGTGAGGCCATTTGTAATTGAAACTAAGTTTTAGCATCTGTTCTTAAGTGTGCAGCAATTTGTTGCTACTTTTTAAATGTTTTAATATTACTAATTCTTGTTTATGATTGCAGCTATAACTTGTATTAGTTTGGTTTACATTGTAAATAGTAATTGAATGTCTTTGTTTTCCAGCCTGTACAGTCATTTCCAAGTATCATAGAATCAGGAGGCCTGCTCACATCACCGCCAGAAGAGCTGCAGATCCATGGGGAGCTGTTCTGAAGAGCAACAAAATCCTGAAGCTAACTTCAAGGTGCCTGAATTACATGTTCATCCCATCATATTTTCAGCATCAGAGGTGGGACCTGTTTTTTTTTTTTTTTTTTGCTCCCTCGGTGAAGGGAGTCACATATATTTGTTAGCTTCTCTTGATAATTTTCTTTTATGTGCCTTTCTCTCATATCTAATCTTTACACTTCATGAAAGAATCTTCCCATCTTTGGGTCATGTTATTTCAATCATTTTTTCCCCCGGGAATTAACATTTGTCCAGTATTCCTGCATTTGTTTTTATGTTCTTTCTTAGCTTAGTCCACATTGTACCTCTTCTTTGCTTTGCCTTTTCTCTAAAACCCTGATATGCTTCAGAATTCTTGAAGGAATTGTGGTGTTGTATGTCTCCCCAAGTGATCCCCACTTCTTTTGTATCACTTGCATGGAGGGTTTTCCAAATTTATTTTAACAGTTGAAATTGACCATCTATTCAACAGTTTTGGTGAAGCTTTCCAATCATGTGTAATAATATTTATAAGGTCAGAAATAAGCATTTTGACATTTAATTGCAGTTACACATGATTTTCGTACCATAGGTTGATCCTATTAAACTATAAATTGAAAAATAAAGAGAAGTATGCACTGCCATAGCAAATAGGCCAGTAGTAATAATGACCAATGCTAAATCCATACTCTGACATAGCGGGGTGACAGATACAAAAGATTAGCTTTTTGAAGAAGCAATTAGTGAGGTAAATGTAACAGTAAGGAATCTTACGCATAAACCTTACACATATAGCAACCAGGTAAGAGTTCAGTCAGACATCAATATAACATTCACCAATCTACAATTTCATCAAGAAATTGGAACATTCTAGAATTCTTAACAACCAGTGACCATTATGTTATCACTTTTAAGTTGGCCAAAGGGCAGAACAAATTTGAAACAGTGGAGGCACATTCCATAATGACATTCAAGGAAGAATGGCATAAGCTGAGAGATGGTTTTGTCAGTTGGAAATCCTAATAAATGATGATAATGATGATCGAGCTATAAGAGAACTAATGCAGGAACTCCAAATTTCATTGAGAAGGTAAGGTCCGTTCATCTAAAGCACAGTTACTCAAAGTGGGGTATGCGAACCACTAGGGGCTTGCCAGTTGATTGTAGGGGCTTTGTGACAAGATTTATATTATGTTGGCTGACGGGCTCTCCCCATGCACGATGGTGAATTGAGATTGAACATGAGCAAAATACTCCTAAAATTGACTCAGCCTTCTGCAAGAAACAAGCCCATCTATCACATTAATTAATAACATATTGCTTTTTTGCAACTAAAACTTTTTTTTAAGTTTTTTTTTAAAAGTATTTAAAAAAAAAATAAGAACCCAGTTTTTTAGGGAGTTTGCTATTGTGTGGGAAATTTTATAGGGGTACGTGGAGCTAAAAGTTTGGGAAACCCTGCTCTAAAGAGAACTATTGGCACAGTGGACAGACCTTGGACTGATAGATTGCAAAGGTGATGATTGTAAAGGAAGGACTAACACATGTTGCTTCATTGCCAATATTAGAGGACAGCTGCTGGCAAGATATAGACAAATTAAATATGAATTTTGAAAACTACTAATAGCAACAAAAAAAAGTTGGGAAGCATTTGTGAAAATGAACTTTTGCATACAAAATTGCAGCAGGAAAAGTAACCTCCAACTACACTGCCTGCTGTACAAAAACAAGATGCAACCACATCTATAAGTTGGAAAGAAGTATTACTGCAGAAGTATCACTCCTGTAGTTCCTGGCAGACACTGAAGTTGAAGGTGAAGTGATGGAACGCAGAGTGCTCTGTCTGGAAGTGAACCAAGGCAGGCAAAGTGACACACACTCAAAATATCGCCATGTTTGAGATAGCAACAAATGTCATGTCCAGGAACAAAGCTCCACATCCAAATGGCATTCTGGCTGAAGTACTGCAAGAACTGATAGTGCTAGTAACTCCCACTTTGTGTAATCTCTGTAATGAATGTCTGCATCAGGGCAGAGTACTGAACATCTGGAAGTAGAGTGAAATTTTAATGATCAAGAAGGGGGATGACAAAGATTCGAAATTGCCGAAATCCTATCGCCCTATCTGCCTGCTAAACGTATTGGACAAAATACAAGGGTAGGTACTGTGTAAGAGGTTACAAGAACATTGAGAGAAGAGGTGTGAATCCAGAGCAGGCAGATCAACTGAGGATGCAACCAGACAATGAATCTGATACAGACCTCAAATGAGAATTACTTGGTAGCGATTCTTGTTGATATGTCCGGGGGATCAGATATGCTATGGTGACCTATGTTATTTGCATGTCTTAAGGAAATCAAATGTCCAAGTAACTTGTAAAAACACTTTCAGTGACCAAAGCAAACAGTTTATACTGTCAGCCAGTAGCAGTCCATCCCAGCTCACACGACCCCAACAATTTCAACATCTGTTTTACAGTTAGGGCTGTTTTCCGTAACTCCGTAGATGGGAATTGGCCTATCAACACATCCTAGATGTCATACACCCTCCTTGTTCTCAACCCACTCTACGACCCCACCAGTAAACCTGTTACTTGCACTATTACAGATATACAATTAATTTACTTTTTATTTTAAAGATCAAAAATATATTTTTAAAAAATTATTTATTTTACCTTGATTGGTTGTTAGTGAACTGGTTGCAATACGACCCATCCTTCTTGGTTCATATTTTGCTCGTTCATCTGGTAGGTCTGGATGTGTCCGCTTCTTTCCCTCTGCCATGTGTATCATCTACATGAGTCAGGTTGTTCACCAATATATTGTGAAGTGTGTTAATGTTTTTGTGTCCAACTGTCCCTCCTGCCTTCATCTGTAGTAAGTATGGGTTATTTTTCTTATTTTCATTGCCTAACAGCAGTTTCATTTCCTGATTGCCCAAAAGTTCATAAACTGTGACCAGCTAATTATATTAGTGCACTAACTGTAATTCCTTCCATCTGTAATATTATGTGATTTTTAAATAAAATTCTGCCATCAGTTAGCTATACTGATTTGAAAGTATACTTATCTCATGCTATCATGAGCCAAAAGTTTTCTGTTGTGCCAGCTTGTACATGTTTCTCCAACAGTTATCATTGTGAATTGGTAGAACATGCATAAGGGAGTTCAGTAAACTGTTACAAATCACAATATAGCTAGGTAAGGAAAATATTGTTTTGCATAAATATCAATTTATCCTTTTCAGTTGGGAAATAGTTCCTGTAATGCAGATCCTCTGCCTAGCATTCATTCATTCATTAAAAGTAACAAATTACATGACATACAAAGTAATCAAGATGAAGTTGTTGATGCAATAAAGAATGTCAGTATAGTTAACTCCAATACATCACAGTCAGGGAAAGACTGCCAACTGGTTTTGCCTGATATTGACTTTGGAGATGAAAATGATGTTATAAGGTGAGTCTCATTCACTTAAAGTACTATATGTGTAAGTTTTTTGTGTCTTTGTCAAATGCAAACTGGATTCAAATAAATTGGCTCTGACATTAAGTTCAGGTATTATGTTTCACTGTCACTGTGTCTTTTCCTTGTTTATTTTGTTTGAACAATCTGGATGTCACAGGTAAAAAATTGGTTATTTATAATCAGAACTATTATTCATATTTTAAATGAGTGACTGTGTTGACCATAAAGCTTGTGCAAGCTGAGCCACTTGTTTTTTTTTACTTGACGAAGGGTTAACCCCAAAATATTGTGTTTTCTGTGTTTGTGTATTATTTCGTGTTTCTGTTTCCCTCCTCCCTTCAGCTTTGGTGAGAGTTGGGTGTATTTCATCTATTCTTCCCATATAAATATTACAATAATTTCAATTCATACTATGTTTTTAAAAAGAAAATTAATTTGCTTGGATAGATGGTTGCATCACTTAACAGGTTATTATCATACTTGTTATTGTGCTCTATCTTTTTTGCTAACATTTACAGCAAATACATGCATAGAAGGGTTCCATGAACAAATAGGTTATTGATATTATGCTGGAAGAATTTGGGTTTTAATTCGTTTTAACTTACTGGAATTAAAGGTATTTGATTCTATCGAAGTTCAATGGCTTATTACACATTATGGTGTTGCATCCATGTTTGAAGAATTTTGTTAATAATATAAAGCAATAATATTATTAATAATAACAGTACAAAATGGAATATGTTGTTCATATATTATTCATTTTTTGTGTCCTATAATGCTTACTAATAAGAAAAGAAAGGGAAATTAACCCACCACATACCAAAGTTGATGGCTGCGATGAGAGGGAACACTGATGCTGACAAACAACTACACAATATTTCAGCATCTGCCTTGTTCACTAGTAGAAAAACGGACCATTAGGCTCGGTACGTGTGTACACAACGAACGTTACCTAATGACTGAGTAGTAGAGGAGGGTGGGGGAACGGCTAATGAGTAGACAGTCGAGGCAGAGACAGTCAGCTGAGAACATCTACAGATACCTGATGAAGATGGCAGAGTCAGCTGTCGAAACGTCGTGTTTTTACACCACCATCTGACTGGACACCCGAGAAGATTTTGTTGCATCGATACGCCGGGAAAGTCTCCACTCACACGAGTAGACTATTGATATATCGGCATGCGATGACTGAGATAATATATTGCAGGAGATGGTAAAATGAACATATGTAGTAAGGGTATGGTATAAATGCGGGAAAAAAAATTTATGATGGGTTAAGTGGATTTTAACGGTGGTTAAGTCCAGGTGGGTGTCTCGTATCCAGGATATTCTGGTACACTAGTTCCCATCTCTGGAGTTCTGCTGCAGTGGTGCTGTCAGGGAAAACTCTGACTACTCTCACAGTAAAACAGTCGTTGAGGTTTTACCAAGTCAGAACTCTGTTGTGGGACAACAAAGTTCCCAGGAAGTGCAAATATACACTATTCAAAACCTATGAGTGTGGTGGGCAGCCAGATATGGGTTTTCAGCGTTTTCCCCAAATCAGGCAAATGCCTGGTTGCTTTTCTCAAAAGACCAAGGCTGAATTCCTTCCTGTTCATTGTCCGTAGTCCTTTCCCTCCTGTAACAACCTCGATATTAATGAGACAAAAAGCCTCGAAACCTACTACATCGCCATACTGACTTACGCACTAGAAACGAACCGTATTCAGAAGAGACTATAGTAGACTTTAACAGGGTGGCCACAAACCGGGAAAATCGGGAATATCGGGAATTATAACCGGGAAATTTCATGGAAATATCAGGGAATTCAGGTAATTTCGAAAAAAATCAGGGAATTCAATTGCGACTACTCGGAATTTAGATATTTTTTTAAGGTCGTCTTGAATTTATTTTAATAATGAAATTTCTTATTAGATATTTCAGCTTATATACATTTAACATAAAATAGCCAACGGCACGCTAGAACTCGCCACGAGTACCTTCGACTATCGCCAAAAAGCCGTCATCGATGTTGCGTCCATGGAGGAAGGAAATATACATGGTTGCGTCACTCGCGAGCAACCATGCGACAAGACCGGCGTGCATACCACGTGCTCCTGCATTGTTATCTCGACTCGCACAAGCTGTCGCGAAAGTGTAAAAGTGGCATTAGAATCCTCGAACTGTATGCTATGTAACTATAGATAGCCCTCTGGTCAGATGAGTTTGCTGGCTAAGTGACAATCGCTTCATTTGTCATGAAATTTCGTCTGCTGTTTACAAACACCCAAACGTATATCGTGTTTATATCTGATTTAAAAGTGAAAGTATTTTCTAAATATAGTTATTTTAGTTTTTTGTCAAATGGTAAGTTTTTCTTAATTTTTATGATTATGTTTAGGAAAGATAGTTATTTTTTAAGTTATTAATTTATTTTAATCGTGAAAGTTCTCATTAAACATTTCAGCTTATATATTCTTAACCTGAAACAGGCGATAAAAGGGTATAAATAATTTTACTGATCATTAGCTCTTGGTATTTTTTTCTCGCAATGTTAATTACCGTTATCTGTGTTCGATCGTCAAAGTTTTTTCGAATGTTGAAACGATGCGACAGCGTATTAGCGCCATGGAGGAAGGAAATGATTAGCGCTCGCTACGAGTGTCTTTGACTCGCACCAAACACCCGCCAAAGAAGCGAGCGGCACTCGCGAGCGGCACTCGCGAGCAACTACGCGAGAAGACCAATGTTGATGCAGTGCTATCTCGATTCGAATAAGCTCGCGCGAAAGTGTAAATGAGGCATAAGAATAACCGAGACACATCTCGTGCGGTCACATATAATTTTAAAGTGGAAATGTTTTCTAAATATCGTTGGTTTTAGTTCATTATCAAAAGGAAGTTTTATTAATTTTTATGATTATATCAAATTTTTCTACTGCTATTTTTTAAATTAATAATTATTTCTGAACATTCATTGGTTGGATGATGATTGCATTTTGGATGTTATTACTATTGTTGACTATTTATGTATTTAATTCCATTAAAAAAATATCAATTTTTAAAATTTTCATACTAATGAATTCAGCATGAAAACATGCTTTCAAAATGATAGGTTGATTAATCCAGATTTTAATATTTAGTTAAAAGAATTAAAATGATTCAAAATGCAGACTTTGCAATTCTACATTTTCTTTAATTAATATGGATAGAACAGCTATCAAAAGTCTTGCTAAATGAAACATACTAACAAATTTAAGAATTGGAAAACTGTCTATCCTTTTCAAAGTCTTTTAAGTCAGTCGCAACAAACTAGTAATGAGATGACTAAACATGGTTTGTCTGAAAAATTTACTGTTTCTAATCATATTATGACTCAGGAAAAAGAACAAATTCCGGCTCATCAAAATACACTCCTCTCCTTTCTTCTCAAAGAAGAAGTAAGCTGTGCAGTAATACTTTGGGGTATTCAGATACTGATGACTCACAAGTCAATGTGTACAGCGGGAAGTGACGTAGAGTATGTTAAAAAATGTTCAATGATAGTCAAATAGCCAGAGGAATGGAATTGCAGCGAACTAAAATTACCTACTCAGTTCTTCATGGGATTGCTCCTTATTATAAAAGTAGACTGATGGAATCTATAACTTTTTGTAATCATTTTGCTATAAGATTTGATGAGTCACTCAATAAAGTTTGCCAAGAAACTCAAATGGATTTGGAGAAGAATGAAGTTTGTACACGATACCTAACATCTGCTCTTCTTTGTCACACAAGAGCTTCAGATCTTCTTCTGTCCTTCAAGGAAATGCTTCAACTCCTTATAAGCCTTAAAAGTTTAAAAATCTCAATAGATGGACCAAAATTTTTCGGAGAATTGGAAGCTGAGCTACAGAAAACTAGATAAATAAATGATTCTTTGGTACTTGACATGGACAGTTGTGTTCTTCATAACATGCATGGAGGATTTAAATGTGAAACTGAGGCCACTTAATGGAATATTGTTCAGTTTTTTATGGTCTATTTATTATCTGTTTAAAGACGTACTGACACGTCACACTCAGTTAACAGTAGTCAGGATCAACTCTTTACCCTAAAATTTTTTGTGCAGCCCATTAGATAGAAAATTACAGCTGACCACTTGTGCTATCGAAATTATTCCTAATTAAAAAAAAAAAAAAAAAAAAAAAAATGGTAGAGGGGTTTACAGCATGTTAAAAAAGAACTGACTAGCACCAGTTACAAATTTGTAACTGAGACCCATTCAGATCCTTTCCTGCCAGCGAAACTAGAATTATTTCGGTCGTTACCAGCTGAATCGCAACCATTCCTACAAGAATGTCAAACTGATGCTCCTATAACACCATTTCTTCACAGCTCTTTTAGTGACAGTTTTACATAGGATAATGCAAAGATTTATCAAAGCAGATGTACTGAAGTCTGTCACTCATTATAGACTTAATATATTAATAATAATTAAGTATAGACTTAACTGATGAAAACAATTTGATTTTGCACAGTTAAATGGACATGGGATTTGGTACAAAAAAGATATTAAAATTTTAAAAAATATCATCAATCTCATGATTTTACAATTGCAGAAAGATGCTTCACCTGCATTGAAAGCTTTAACAGGAAAATTGTTGACACAGTCACTTACTTAATAAACTTACCAAAGCAGTCTCGTGTTTTGATCCTAGTCTTGCACATTTTTCCGAAGTCAGAAGTAGGAGACTAAAACCCTACTCACTATTTTGAATGAAAATAATTGGATCAATGGTAATGTGGCTGATGAAATTAATTAAGATTTCAACAATATATGTTCTCAATGTTCGGCATTGCAAGTTCTTAAAAATTATTTACAAACAAGTAAACGCCTAGATTATTTTTGGGATGAATTAATTTTTGAACACGCTAATCCAGTCAATAGTAAAACTTTTAAAGATAGTCATGGTTTTATATTGTGGCAATGCTAATATTGAGAGAGGTTTTTCAGTAAATTCTGAAGGTTTAGTTTAGAATATGAAATATGACAATTTAATTGCTTAGCGATTAATGTATGACTGTCTTAAGTGAAACAAATGGGGATGTTGAAACTCTTGATGTCCAGAAATCTTTAGTTCATTCTTACCATAACTCACGTTCAAATTTATCTCAAGAAATTGAATGCCGAAAAAAGAAAGATAAGATAACTGAATCAGAAGATATTAAAAGAAAACGTGTAGCTAATAAAAAAAATTGTCATCAAGTAAAAAGTTAAATTTCTAGCTGAGATTCAAGTTATTGAAGACCATTTTAAAAATCTTAAGTGATTTTTATATACCAACTACTAACAGTTTAATTTGTGCCAATTTATCATTAGCTTGTTTCTGTTTTACTCATTTTAAATTACTTTTCATAAGATTATTAAATTAGTTATAAAATACCATCTATGGCAGTGTATTAAAAATTAATTAAATAAACTATGATATTCAAATAAACATAATTAGAAATGTCTTTTTTAATTTTTGTGAGTTTTGTAACAGTTTTTCCAATTAAAATGTAATCAAAGCTTAAAATATTATAATTATGTGAATAAAATTTCTGATTCAGGGAAAAGTATGACAAACTCTCTTGGAAAACCTGGAAATATCAGGGAATTTTTAAATCATATCTTTGTGGCCACCCTGTTTAAGTCTCTGAAATGAGGTTTGTGTGTACCATGCCTCAGGGACATGAAAGGACAAAATAAGGAATTAAATTTTCTTACAGACTCTGGTATTAACATTACTGTGGTAAAAACATTACAGCTGGCTTACCTGAGTTGGCATAAACATGTCCAAAGGATGAATGAAGAAAGAAAAGCAAAGGACTACTGTTAATATAAACATCAAAGGGAAAAGATGTGTAGGAAGGCCCAAAAAGAAATGGATAGATCAAATAAAGAAGGATCTGGAAGACATATGACTGGATTGGAGGACTGTTCATGAACATCAGCTATTCATGGACAGGAAGAAATGGAGTGTGTTCGTGACCAACAACTGGGATACTGGAGCCAGAGAATGATAATGAACATTTGAAATATTGATACCTTTATTTGTGTTCTTTCCAGCACTCTAGATATATGATGGATGTAACCTGTACTCACTATGTCAAATATTTAGTATCTTATGGGGATAAAGTTCTTGACCACAGAAATTCATACACAATCGAGGAAAGGGATGAGAAAATAAAATTTTGTGTTCATATATATTCTAGTTGCCAGTTTGAGTGGTAATTGTTAGGTACAGAGAATTAAATCATCCAGATGTCAATGAGGACTGTTTGCTTGTGACCATTCATTGTTGTGGAAAGACTGAGGTCTCTGCGCCTTGGATTTGTTTTTACAACTGCCATTGGTGAATGAAAAATGGATTTGTTCCAAGAATTCTTTGCCTTGTGATTTCATCATGTTAATATGAGCAAGGGCCCTGTTTTTTCCAACTGTCTAGTGTACATGTTGTTAATTAACTATTTTTGTGTTTGGCAGGACTATTACCTTAGAAGTCTCAATTATTTTTACACAGCACAGACAGTAACTTTGAGAGCATTTAGTATTGTAGCATGTAAATTTTAATTCAGGAAATGCATTCCACATGAAAGAGCAATAATTTACTGTGTCACTTCATGTAAATGATTTTGAATTTATAATACTTTCTGTGAAGACCATGTTTAGTATGAAAAAAAGCTGAAATACAAGAATTCATATGTACACAAAAGAAAAATCTATTGTGTGTGATATACATATTTCATTTAATATGGAAAGGGAAGATAAATAAATTGAGGGGAGGAGGGCTGCAACAACACAAACGTTTCACAAACGCAGAAAACACGATATTGAGGGGATGTGTTTATTCATAAAAATAGAAGTGGCTGAAAGAGCTTGCACGAGCCAACTTGATTTCTGGCATCCGTGTGAGCTCCGTCAGATGTTTCTGTTTGCATGAATAAGAGCATTGCTTGAAATATTGTTTGTGTGTTTTTTTTTTTTTTTTTTTTTTTTTTTTTTTTTTTTTTGTTACTGCACACTCCCCCCTTCAGCTTGGAGAGTGTTGGGCTTATTTATCCTCCATTCCATATCAGTATTGCCCCATGGCATTTGTTCCTGCTCTATTAATATCATTTGAGCTACACAGTCTTTTTTATTATTATTTTCTAGGACTGAAGAAATACTGCAATATCAAGAAATTGCTACAGAGAATACGGCAACAGTTTTATTAGATTATTCCAATGGTCAAACAATAAAGGCTTGCAGTGTGAGTATCATCAATTAATTTTCTACTGCCCTATTCCTAGATTTTTAATATATGACTGTTAATTTCCCTTTCTTATCTCCTATTTTTTTTTATACACATTGGCGTAAATAATGAAAGAAGAAGAACCAACGCTTATTACTGTTGATGGCACAGAAACAGGAAAGCCATGGACGCAGAACACGGTGCAAATTTTCGGAGCTAAACCCTACTTCAACAGTAGAACAACTGTTCCTCTCTGACTCCCTACCTGTCCACTGCATAATCTACTTCTGAAGAAGGTTTTGACCTCATAAATTTCTATGCCATCAACTTTTACCCATCGTATCTGCTTATATATTTTTTTAAATGATAATAGTAATATGAAAATGCTGTTAGGCAATGGATAGGGAAAGTAAATCCATCAGTAACTACAAATGAAGGCAGAAGGGCCACAATCAACAAGTAATATATTTTACTAGTATTGTGAGTCAAACAGTAAGAAAATAGGGAAAGCATGAAAATGAGACGACAATACAGGAAAGAGGTGGAAAGAGAAAGTGATAGAAAAATGAAGCTAGGAACAAACAGTACAATTTTTTTATTCTCTTTCGTCATTTTCAATTTGTCAACATGTATTGCTCTTAAACCTCTTCCTCTTTGAAATTAGCTTCACAGATTTACCGCTTAACATTTTGAACGAACACTTATAAAAGGTCTTATGGTTTGAAGACTTTTTGGCAGACTTCTTATTTTAATTTTGTGAAGTCATAATGATAAATCAAATAATTGTTGCAGGTTAGTAATATAGTTTTTCATGAAACAATTAACAAGCAGCACTTTTCTAAATTTGTTGGTCCAGTTATACACTTAATTCAATCTCCATGTTATTGATTGGTTATTTGTTCTGAGAACTACTGACTATAACACTTATTAACTTAAACTATGTCAGCTGTCGTCACAGTTTCAAAATCAATCAAATTGTCAAGATTGGGAAAGAATATGCTCTAAGCAGTATGAAGAAAATAGGATCTTCATTTACCAAAGTTGAAAGCAAGAAGGCTTTGATGACACAAAATTCATGACAGATACACGGCTCAGTATGTTGGGAGAGCCCTTAGCCATGTTGAAGGGTAGTGAACACACATGGTTAATCAATGGGCGTGCAGTGTACGCACATCAAAGATTGCAATGGGAATAACAGAAAATGACTATTAGGGACAAAGTGAAAATCTGGTATTGCGTTTATTCAGAGATGGATCTAGGAATTTTCCGAGCCACCCCTCCAGACATTATTTTGCCACCCCCATTGTCACCACCGCATGTGTCACCGCGGCTCCTATTATTGCTCATGGTTGTGATTTTGGGAACAACATTGGTTTTACTGAGTACAGGTATAAACTTCCACAATTCCTCAGAGCCGTGAAAAGAAATCAACGAATGACTTACTTATAGAACTGTTCAGCAAGTTTTATAAGTCATTGCCATCTAGTAGTAAAAATTCGTTTCAGTATGGTCTAAATTTTTATTGTGGCCTCCCTTTATAATCTTATGATAGTGTAAATTAATTTTTTGCAACCTCTATATTGGTTACTAGTTTTCCAGTGTTCCAGAATTTATTGGCAGTGAGTAGAAACTTAGAAGCTGTACATTGATTTAGTCAATTAATATGCTGTGATATTCAATCTGAAGATACAAAATTATTTTTAAAATGGAAAAAAATTAATTCACTTGGGTGATTTATATTGAAAATGTTTTTTGCAGTTGATATTTTATTCACAACTGATGTTTTTTTTTTATTTATGCTCTTCACCATTTAAGAAATAAATTTGTACAGTTAGATGTTTCATCCATATTCTTTAGTTCATGGAAGTTCTTGAGAATGGTTTTTAATTGTTTATCTAAAGCTGATTAAAATGGTAAGTAATTATCCACTCAGTTTTTTACTACATTTTATGTTAATACATATTTTTTTTTTTGTTGCAGTCACTTTTTTCAAATTTAGAGTTTGGTGATATCCAGAATAATGAAGTTGAATATATTGGCTGTGAATCAAATATAGAAAATCAGAATGAAGAACAAAGTATAATTGTTGAATATGCTGGTGAACCTGATATTACAATAGTTGAAGACGAAGAAGCTGTCTTTGATTTCAGTCAGAGAATACCCAGAATCCTTCCTGCTCACAAAACAAAAACAAAGCGAAGACTCTTACCTAAACCACCAAACTATGTGAAGGTAAAAGCTGGTTATACGAGCATGAAAGCCGTCCCTGAGAATAACGACATGGAGGAGAGCAGAAATGATCTGCAGCCCTCAGGAACCAAGGTTAGAAATGTTTGAGGGATCAGTGTCAAAATCCATGTTTTCCTGTGTTCTCATGTATGCTCATTGCTATCCTTCCTTCACCTTTTCAAATCTGTAGTTTATTTTCTTTGTATTAAAATGCTTATTAGTTATAATAATCATTTTCAGTAACGTTCCCCTTCTGTGGCATTATTTATTAATAATTGGAAAATGACATCTTACCTTAATTGATTCTTAGATTGAACAGAATCACAGGCAATAGATTACTGTGAAAGGAGAAAAACAAGTTTATTTTGGCTGTAAATAAACCATGGGCCAATAAGAAAACTAAATCCCACAAAAACAAATTCTTGTAAAAATAGGCCAACTCTCGAGCTCGTTTAGTGACAGAAAGTTATGAGATGTTGTTCTTGCAGTGTGTATTCACTTTACTTTCTGAAAAATAATGATTTCTCTTGGTGTTATAGACCATTTATTTGGAATTGAAAATATTCAGCTGGCAAGGCCATTGTGCACTTGTATAAATACCATAAATGTGTTGCCTTATCAATCTTTCAAATACATAAAAGCATTTTTCAGGTTTGACAAGTCATAGAATAAATAATATATGTCATGCCTTCCATTTCAATAAAAATTATGACATGCATATTGGCTAAGTCACCAGAATATTTTCACTTCTCAATAAATGATCCATAACACCAAGAGAAACCATTCTCTTTCAGAAAGTAAAGTGAATACACACTGCAAAGTATACACTTGGGTTCAGAACAAGATCTCAAGACACAAGCACAAGACTTGGCCTATGTTTACAAGAATTGTTACTGTGGGATCTAATTTCTTTTTGCAAGTCGCTCAAACGTAATGATTCCATTGGAAAATCGATGAATAACATGAACAACACTTCAGAATTGAAGACATCAGTATACGTTATCGACAATGCCCCACACTCTGCAAACAATGGGTGTGTGGCGTAGCCGAGCAATGCAGATTGCCACTAGTTTAACTACCACTCTTATACAAAATGCGTTGTCTGGAGTCTGCGCGCGTTATCGATGCTATTGGCTATAGAACGGTCATGTGCCAGCCGTCAATAATGAATCACAGATGCAGAAATTCATGTAAGGAGTAGGGTATTCGATGATTATGCTATATTATCTGTATCAGTTATAAGAATTAGGTTAAAGCATAACCTAAGAATTTGTTTTGCAGAAGATAAGAAACAATGAAGTTTATTAAAAACTTGGAAGAAGTTTACATAAAATGTACGTAATTGCAAAATGTATCAATCAAATAAATAACAATTATCCATTTTCGAAATTATAGTCTCTGTCATTTAAAGTAAAATGCATTTATTTAAATAAAATCCTAAACAAATACTCTGATAATCTAACCAGAGTAAGGTACTCATATCACGAAAGAAATAATTAAAAATGAATCTTATTCATTTTTCCTTACAAGCTTTCCTACTACCATCATAGATACCCTTAGTTTCTGATATACGTGTTAGCTATTAAATGAGATTTAAGCTTACCTTTTTACGTAGATTTAAATCATCAAGGATATGACTATGTATAAGCTATGTAAAACTCAATTTGTTAATCGCAATTCAACAACAATATTCTTGCCCGCAAAATAACAGTGAGCAGAGATATTAGAAATTATTTACACAGTTTAATACATACGCAACTGCTATGAAATTAATTGGCATAATACAGGCATTAAGTTTGCTTTTCGTAGCATTTTATTCTTTAAAAAAATGTGGAAAAATATTTAGACTGATAAATGTGGAACTACGACTACTTTTCAGTAACATGTCGTTAATGAAAGTAACATTTAAGAAACTTAAATTTCTCATGCTCTCTGCTATTGGTAACCATGAAAGCCAAATCTCATTCTGGCCTATGCTAAATTTTAATTTAATTAAAACTTTCGCTAATGTTGCTGCTTTATCCAAGTTTATTTATTTCTCCGGATGTTACAGAAACTATGAAAAAGATTACATTATGAATGTTTTACCAGATTCAATAATAATAATAAAAAAAAAACCAATTTGATGCTTTTCGGCAGTGATTAAAAAAAAACCGTTAAAACGTTGTTCATTTTTTTGCTGCGAATCTGAGTCAATGTGTTTTTTATTTACCTGCCATTACCTGTTGTGGAAGAAGTAGCGAAAAAGTGAGAGGTAAAGCGAGATTTTACTGTGTAGAAAGGTATGTTTTATCACAACTAATGATGTGGTTATCAGTATACATTGTTCAATATCCATGAACGCCACCCGTGTAATGGCCTTTACTCCATACCCCCCCCCCCCCCCCTACTTCTATGAAATTAATTGCCATAATACAGTCAAAAGTTTGCCTTTTGTAGAATTTTATTCTAGGAGTACTTTACAGTAACATGTCACTAATGAAAGTAAGAGTTAGGAACTTAAATTTCTCATGGTCTCTGCTACAACCACGAATGCCAAATGTCATTCCGGCCCAGGCAAAATTTGAATTTTATTAACCTTGCACTAATGTTGCTGATAATCAAAGTTTATTTATTACGGTTTATTTCATTTTTACATGTTTTACTGATCACTTTCGTTAGTGGTCTCTATTCACATTTGCTATACGTGGTTATTTAAGGTTGACATCGGGCCAAAAATGTTACTGAATCGAGTATTCTGTAAATTCATTTCCTTGGAGTTTTTCAGCCGTTTAATAAACTGGAATCTGTATAATTTCTCTTCCAGTTAAAGAAATTATGACCACATTATTACATTTTAAATATTTTCCCAGCCATAGTAAAAAAAAAAAATAAATGAGGTGATGTTTATGAACAAACGGGAATTCTTCAAATTTTGCTGAATTAAATTTTAGGGTCAAATGCAAGTGGAGTTTTTCCATGTTTAATACGTCTATTGATATTTCTGAGTACTTCAAGCTCAGAAATTTAATTCACAGTAAGATTATATTTTTTTTTTTTTTTGTGCCGAAGATAAGAAACGATTAAGTAAATTAAAAACTAAGAGAAAGTTTCCATGAAACATACGTAATCATAAAATGTATCTGTCAAATAGATTAAAGTTATCCGTTTTTGATATTATACTTTCCGTCATTTAAATCAAAATGCATTTTTTTTTTTTTTAAATATTCCGATAATCAGAATAAGGTACTCATATCACAAAAAATATCATTTAAAATGATCTATATTCATTTTTTCCTTACTAGCTTTTCTAGAATATATTTCTATCACCACCATATGTGATACCCATCGTTAAAACTAGTAAGTAAATAATGAGTAACTTCCAAACTAAGCGTAGGAACAAAGCATCACCCCCCTTCCCCCCCACCTGTTGTCATCAGTCTGTTAACTGGTTTGATGCAATCCTCCATCCCTTCCTATCTTGTGCTAAGGTCTTCATCTCTACATATCCCTTACAACCCACGTCCTCAATTATCTGCTTCATATATTGTAATCTCTGTCTTCCTCTACAGTTCTTATCTTCGACTGTTCCCTCCACTAACAAATTAATCAATCCAATATGTCTTAAAATATGACCTACCAAGCTGCCTCTTTTTTTTGTAAGCTTCTTCCACAAACTTCTTTCCTCACCTATCATTTCCAAAACTTGTTCATTTCGTAGTTTGTCCAATTAATTTTCAGCATTCTTCTGAAGCACCACATTTCAAATGCTTCAATTTTCTTTCGTTAGTTAAACTTGCTGCTCTCTATTCATTAAAGAAATCTCAGGCATATAGCTTCAAAGAAAAGCATTTAACCTTCAAATATGTGCCAAAAACAGCATGGTGGGTGAGCGGTTAACGCTCTGGCCTCACATTTGGGAGGGCGCCGGTTCGAATCCCCGTCCAGGCATCCAGATTTTGGTTTTCCATGGTTTTGCCCAATCACTCCAGGCGAATGCCGGGATGCTTCCTTCAAAAAGGCCATGGCCGAATTCCTTCCCGTCCCCAATCCCATCCCGCCTCTAATGACCTCAGTGAGGCATAAAGCCATTAGTAAAATAAAAATTACCAAAATTTTTCCTGTTTGGGATTGTTATTAAATAAATTTGGGGAAAAACACCAATATTAGACTTTTCTTGTGATTTAGGTATGAAATCATATATGTGCACCGTATTATTTGTTTCTAGGATTACTGGAAGTACAGTGGAACTTTAACGTCGGGGTGTTATGGTCGGAAGGAATGGAAGGAAGTAAAATTTAACACATTAGTTAAACTTAGTAAGCACCATCTACGATGAAAATCTGATGTATATAAAGTTATTATGGTGCAAATTGATTTCACATTAGGGGTTGGTGAGGGAGTAGATATATGGAAATTTGTGTG
Source organism: Vandiemenella viatica (assembly GCA_031002005.1). Classification (NCBI taxonomy): domain Eukaryota; kingdom Metazoa; phylum Arthropoda; class Insecta; order Orthoptera; family Morabidae; genus Vandiemenella; species Vandiemenella viatica. Next base: position 20,853 of record JARYHS010003806.1, read on the forward strand.
TTTCAGATTTTTCCTGTAATATGGGGGTAAAATTTTATCAATGTACCAAATTTCTGCCTTCTACAAGTACAGGAAGTATGTCGCAGTTTTGATGATCATCAGTGAGTGACAACATCACAGACGTTTGCATATGAATAACATCTGTACCAAGAACAGTAACAAAATACAATTTAGTATTTTTGCTACAATTGCTGATATTTATGCATAACAGAAATTTTGACACGTAGCATCAATATGATCGAAGATACCGAGGTACAAAAATTGCCCAAATCGCTCCACCAAAAGGGTAGTCAGTGCCACCATTGACGTGACTCGGTGGGTGCGCTGCTGTGCCCCCAGATGTAGTCCAGGTGAGAGGCTGAAACAAAAATTAAATGTGAAGTAAGGTGAAGAGAATGAGGGAGGCAGACTTGAAAAGAAATACTGTTAAATGACTTGTCCTTTCCTATGATTCTAAATTTTAACACTGAGTTTGTTCCTATGTCATCAGTAATCTTTGTTATCTTGTTATTCCTTTCCTATTACAGATTAGCATGATAAATCTTCCACACTCATGATATTTACATTTTAATACTCTGATCTTTGAGAGCATTCTGGCAAGTTTACCAAAATCTCAATTACTATATCATTAATCTCATTTTATTATGTTTTTGCAACCATATAATTTTTGTGGATTTTTGTTAATCTCAATGAACTGCACATCATCACTGTGTAGAACAAACAAATCATCCAGTCTTTGTCAGTATTTACATCAAAACACTGATTTAAATAAATTTTTCAAATGTTGTGTCTTTAATTGCTTAAACAATTTTAATTTAATGATCAACAAACAAAAGTTGATAAAGTATTTAATTTCCTTTTTTTAAAAAAATAAAATAAAAAATAGAAATAGGCCTGACATATTACTAGTAATGAAGGGCATGGATTTGATGATGGAGCGTTTATGAAATGAAATGGAAGCATTTGTTCACTTTTCTTAGTTTTGGTTTTCAAAAATGTTACTTTGTTTGTGAAACAAGTAATGCTGCAGTGGGGGAATCCATCAAGAAACTTTTAGACATTGAAATTTTGCTCCATGGATGTTATCTTCTGCAATTTGGCTTCCATTATATCTATATAACCACTTCTCAAAATCTTGTGTGAAGTTTTTATTTTACTAACAACAAAGTTCATTATTAATATTGTACCTTTAAAATGTAAATTCCATTGTAGCTTGCATCCTTTTTCTTTTGCAGACAATTTTTTCTAATGTAGAATTCAGTGAGATCCACCATGCAAATGTGGAATATTTGCATTGCGAACCCGATATAGAAGGAAATTGTGAAGAACAGAATATAATTGTTGAATACCCTGGACAGTATGCACAAACTGATATTAAAATTGTCAAGAAAAATAATATTTTAAGAAAGGATCAAGGAGCAACAATTCTTGCTGCTCACAAAACAAAAGTGAAGAAGAAACTTGCACCAAAGCCACAAAACAACATAGCCTCAAAGTTGGACAGCATTAGTGTGAAGACCACATTTGAAAATGATAATTTAAATGATGATCAGCTACAATCTTCAAGAGTCAAGGTAAGAAATTTTTAATTACTAGCACAAGGGCGGATCCTCTATAAATTTTTTCTAAAATATATTTTTCATCAGATTAAATCATTGAATGTAGGTAATGTTATAATTTTTTTGTAAATGCAGCAGGCATAAGGAAGCCTTTAAAGATTATTATTATTATTATTATTTGCAATAAATTATGAAAACAAAGAAGACTGGGAGAGTAAATCCATCATGTTTAAGGCATGAGGTCAGTAACTAATACACAAAACAAGAATTCTGTATGAACATATTCGTGCAAAGACGTAAAACACATTACATTACATCTGTGCCACTCACTATTTGTCTTATTAGTTTTCTCAGATAAGGATCATGTTGAACCATTGTGATTAATAATTTTTATTTTATTTTTTTTATTTTTTTTGCTACCCTCCTGCCTTCATCTTAGACAAGGCATACTGATTAAAAGCAATTTGCTTTTCATTATTATCTTATTTTAATAAATAAGAATGTCAGATCTTTCAGACCAGGATAGAATTGCAGTTGACAGGGTTTGAATGTGTTGTTTTCATGGTGATTAGGAAAAATCAGTAGAAGCAAAGAATAAAATGAAACAGCAAAATCTAATACATGTGATTTTTGATGGTAGTCTTTATCACCGAAGTTGACATGTACACAATGTGCCAAAAACAACAAACTGTGAAATCTGATATATTGCATGAATACTTCCTTTTGCAGTTAAATTATGGGGCTTGAAACAGTTTTGTTCTACAATATTTATGTATTAAACAGTTTTGTATCTTCTTAGATAATAACACTGCATTGATTTAAGAAATATGACTTAAAATTATCCATTCCAAAATAATTATTCATAAAACTGTTAAATGGCATATTCTTAAAACAGACTGGTTTGAAACTGTTAAAATAAGGTGAGATTGATCTGCAGTGGTATGTAGTTTTTTTTTATTATTATGATAGTGTCCTATATAGTTGTTTTTCCACTGTTCTATCTAAAAAATATTGTTTTAATTTGATTACAATGGAGTGCATGCCGTGGTAGCGATTTCCCTACACAGTTATTTTTACCCTTGATGGCTCCTTAACTTCATATTTTTACAATCTTTATTCATATTGTTTCTAGAATGTGTTCGTTTTGTTCTTTATTGGGGGCACTTAAATTATAAAGTTCTGAGTGTCTGTGCTTAACTTCCATAAAGAGTTATGCTCTGTACACATGGTTCCTAAGTTTATTTCTGTTAATTCTCTGAACTATTGGATAAGGAAACAAAGAAACTGCCGCGAGGCACTGAAAATAAGATAGGATAGGGAAAATAAACAGTTACCCGTCACTTACCACAGATGAAGGCAGGAGGGCGAGACACATAAAACACAAAAACAAAAGAATTACACAATATTTCGACTTCTTTCAGTCTTACTCATGTAGGAGGCGAGACATATGGCAGGGGGAAAGATGTGGTCACATCCGAGCCCGCCACATGATTCATGCTATATTTCAGAAAGCTGAAGAAATAAATAACCAAACTTACAGAAGTGTTCATCTGTGATGTAGTGTGGATCTTTGGTTGGTATTTTTTAGCTTAAGAATGGAGGGTTTATCTTAGATATAGTGTGTTCTGTGAAGCCTATCTCTTCTTGTCATGAGCAGATTATCATTTCTTGCTCTGTCATCTGTCACAGATTTTAAACTAGCCCATAATCATTCAGACTCCATCCAAATCTGTTTGGTATTTTTTGCATGTAGCAGTTACAAAGGGACAGATGGACATGGACCACTTTCGGATTCATGTATATAGAGATGTCTCTAATTTAAAATAATTTTAATATGGATCGTACTTACCAGCTAATAGTATGTTTTCATTAGAAACATTTATCTTTGAAAAACAAATTTAACGGAGGACAGTAAGGAACTAATAATATACTATTGATGATGTCTGAATGATGCAAGTTCTTAGTCTTTTTATTTCCTTTATTTGTCCTCAGTTAAAATAGTATGTATGTAATTGTGGATACAAGATGAAAAATAATTTTGATTATACATTTTTCAGATTTATTCCAAATACTAATTAATTAACTTGTAATTGTGTAAAAGAGAAAAACGGAGGAAAAAAAGAGGGGTGGCAACAGGCATTTTTGTTTATAAATCTTATTTACATGATGTGACTGGTAGTTTTTGTGATTTTAGATTAATAGATCAGTGTAAAATAATTGATAATATAATATTTTCATTTAAATGAAAAAAGAAAAGAAAATTAAGTAAACTTCTATTATTTAGTTGTCTTCTCGTTCCAGCTAAGATGCGAGTACTGCACAAAAACATTTACAAAAAACTTTGATCTACAGCAGCATGTAAGGGTTCATACTGGTGAGAAACCATTTCAGTGTCTAGTCTGTGGCAGAGCATTTACACAAAAATCAAATGTCAAGAAGCATATGATATCACATCGGGCAAGTACATATATTTTCACATCCTTATTGTATAAAATTTGACATAATTTGTTCTGAAATAATTTTGTAGTTCAGTAATATTTTGCACTAAAACATAGTTTTACAAATTTCCCATTTTATTATTGTATCATTGAGCGTGGATAAGGAATTACTGTCATTGTAGGCTGACAGCACAATGTTTAAGTACAGATATGACTACAGATTGTCTGTATTTCAGTTAATAAAATGGGCACTATGTTGATAAACATACTATGTTACTATAAAATCCATATTTATAGAGCACAAACTTTAAATTACTTAAAATTAAAAAGTAGAGAATCTATACTGCCCATTCAGTGATTTCGAAAGTAAATTGATATACAACATTACAGCGGATTGATACTGATGGATTTTATCTTAAAAAGTATTAGCTATCTTATTGAATACTTAGTAATTTTACTACTGTGGAGTGTATTCCTCACCAGCCATCATAAATCCTTATAAAAGCTGTTTCCATTCGTTTATGACTTTATATAAAATGTATGTGGAACTATTCTTATTCAAGTATTAAATTTCCAAAAGTTTAAAAACTGTATATCATTTTTGTAATTTTGTTGTTTTTGATCATAATTTCTCATTAAATATTTAGTTTAATCCAAACAGTAACCATTTCTCTCTTCATAGGTGTGGCCGAGTGACAAAACAACATTGCCTAGAAAAACATGTCATCTAACTGGAAAGGAAAATTCAAGTACTACACCAGAAGAAGCACCAGTAGCTAAGGTGTGTAACAGTTCTTTAATGCCTATCATACTTTTCTTTTTTTTTTTGTAAATCTTTATAATTCATATAAACAATAGTAAGCATAAGTTGTATACTCTTAGTTCGTATGGAAATAATTTTTTTTTAATGCTATGACAGTAAAATCTGAGCAACCAAAATGGATTCTCATCTGACAAGGTGCCAAGTGAGGCTTATTGACGGGTCTTTTGGGTTGTTGTTAGTGTCCTGTAACTGCTATCTTAGTAGGCTGTAATGTTTTTGGATAAGTCCCACTTCAACTTGTCCTATAGAGATGGCCACATATGTGTTATATGCTAACGTAGTGAACACAGTCGGGCAGAGTGCCTTGTCGAGCGCCATAGTGGACAATGTGACTGTTTGTGGCGCCATTGGTTATAACACGTGATCTCTCCTCCTACGTGTTGAGGGCAACCTGAATGGTAACCCCTACGTCAGGGAGGGTTTAGGTTGCAAGGCCTTGTCTCTCCTGCAGGTGGCTTCACATGCCACATTTTGGCAGGACAATGCATGGCCACATACGTTGACAAATGTGAAAGCCTTCCTCGAAGACCAAGGATACCACTGCTTCCCTGGCTTGCACGTTTATCCGACATGTCTATCAAACACGACTGGATATGGTCGGTCCTCGTGAAACCACTGTTGATGCTTTGTAGATGCACCTACCAGCCGTGTGGCTGTGTGTTCCCTGGTAGCATTGCATGACATCAAGTGACGCCACCAGAAATCGGATTCTTGCCATCTCAAGTCGAGCACATCTGCAACAGCAATGTAGATTCAGTTTCTGTCCTTAGAAAGCTTTGCTGGTAATGATAGAACATCCACTCAGTCATTAATGAAACCACATGGTAACGGGAGGTGTCTAGTGCACAGAGCATGCTGGAGAGGAAATAGATATCACGGAGATCTCAAACTACTGCATGGTAATGAGTCCTCTGCCCTAAAAAAGTTAGATTTGTTTTGAGCTGTCGTGAATGTGTTTAGGGATTGATAAGCATTTTCGCTGCTCCAAATTTTACAGCCATCATTTCCACACAAAATTTTCTGTTTATATGGTTTCATCTTCAAATTCTTACTTAACTCACACCAAGTGAGCAATCATGTAGTTGAAGTCATGTGAGATTCATATTGTGCAGAGTACTTTTATCTGTGAAACTGAACTATACAAGATTTCAGTTTTTAATTCTATTGTTATGGTTTCCCCAAATCACTGCAGGTGGATACCCGGATGCTTCCTTCAATAGGCCATGGCCGAATTCCTTCCCATTCCTTGTTCGCAGTTCCCCCGCCTCTAATCTCTACGTCAACAAGGCGTAAAGCCATAAGTAAAAAAATCCTTTTGTTTATTTCTGGAATTAATGCATTATCAATTGACATAACATTGCCGAAGTATTTAAAATGTTGAGCAGTTTCAGTTTCATGCTGTTCTAATTTTAATTTGATGGGTTTGATTTTCCCAATTACTTCCCAGCACATAGTTTTGGTCTCACTAATTTTAAATCCAGACTTGTCAAATTCATCTTTCAAACAGTGAAGCAATTGTTAAAGTTCTTTTTCACTCTCACCTCCAAATCACAACATCATAAAAATTTTATGTTCTTGTCTTTCTTTTAACCAACTTGATAAATCCATTTATGCTATATTTCTATATTGCTGTATTAAATATAACTCTCAGTAGTTTGTTGCAGTTGTTTAATTCTTTCCACAATCCTAAACTCTTTTTAATTACATTTATTATTATCATTGAATGTTTTCACTTTTTTTCCCCTTTTTTGATCATTTCCCTATTTTGCATTTAGTCTGGCATATCCTCTTTATCAGGCAGTGTTTACTTAAAACAAGGCTCCACCAGTTTGCTAGATCTTTTATATTATTAATGAGGGGGTGGATACGTTGCGATCTGCCCATGAAATGTTTAATTTCTCTGTGTTTGTGAAATGCATGGTTTGTGAATTAGAGATTGGTGATTTACCCAGCATTCACAATGAGAATCGCAGAAAACCGCAGTCACGACTGCCACTGTGCCGGGCCAGGAATTGGAACCTGGATCCGTTGTGCCTCCCCAGTCTAATGTAGTGGCATCTTAATGAGCACATGCATAGCCACACTGGCAGCTACACTCTTCTTAATTAACACTTCCCAAACGTGGCGACAAAGAATGTGATCATAAGCCTTTTATACATCAAGAAATATGATTACAAATGGTTTATTTCATCCCCAGCATTTCTCAAAAAGCATCCTGATAGCAAAGATAAGATCTACGGTAGATCGGCTTATCTAAATCTGCGTTCTCTTTAGAGTTGGTTCACCTATTTTGTTTAGTTTCTCTTGAAGTAAAGATTCACAAAGCTTGAGATCGTGGAAAAGAAGTGTTTATACCTGTAATATTAGGCTTTCGTGTAAGGAACTATTTTTTCCTAGCATTGGAAAAATATGTTCAATGTCTTACACTGCAAGTTTTCTCTGTTGTGCTGCTAATGGTAACCTAACTGAATTCAGGAGCATAGAAGTTCTGTCATTCAATCTTTCTTGAGAGATGTAGCTTAATATAGCTCAATGCATTTGCATCAACACCTAATGTATGTTATGGGTTCACTTTCTTTTTGTTGTAATGTGTGGTCTTGATTTCATTTAACATGAAAATTGTTTTAATTTTCAGGAGAACATTGAAAGGATTCACCAGACTCTTGCAGGGTCCTATGGTTGCCAGTTCTGTAACACAACATTTTCTACATACAGTGAGCTTAAGAGTCACATGAAGAGTCATACTGACCAAAAGGTACATTCTTGATTTAACTTTTTTTTTTTTTGTCATGATAGAAACAAGGTTTTATTTTTTTGTTTTTAAAGGGAATGTCTTTGATGTAAGATAAAGTATTTGTTAATGGTGAAATATATTGCACCTATGAACTTAAGCAAAATATTATATCGGAGTAGATAGATTTAAAATTATCACCACGTTATAGAAGGGCATTATTATGGTGCTTAAGAAACCATTGTCTTGCAAAACCTTATATTTCAAATTGGTGTTTTCTGCACTGGATCACATTTCTTTGTTTCTTATCTATAAATATAGTAAATTTATAGCAAAAAAAGTCTGAACATTTAAGATATTTTTGAGAAAGTAATTTTTGGGTACTGCTAAATAAGCTGGTGAGAGGTACTCAAAACTTTATTTTTAAGTGAGTGGTTTTTTTAAAAAAGGCCATTCACACAAAACCTGCAGATTGAATTTTTTTTGGGTTTTGAGTAACGCACAGCACATGGTCAAATGAGTAAAATACAAAATGTTTCATTTTCATGTGTAAAGCTCAGAAATTGTGTTAAAAGCCTCCGGAAATTAATATCAACTTTTTATTCAGCGAGATTCGCCCCAAAATTATTGGTCAGATTTTGACAGGGTTCCATTCAGCATACAATCGGGAAATAAAATAGGGTATCTCCCATTTTGATAAGCAGGCTGGTGGCTCAGCGGTTAAGTCTTATGACTGGAGATCAAAAGGTCTCCAGTTTATCTGACCTTCACTTATGGCACAGCTTGCAGTGAACTGCAAACTCTTGTCACCTGACGACTAGACAGTCCCGCCCAACAGTGCCACATGATGATCTGAGAAATTAAGATAAGTGTCTGAGAATTGGCACGCATCTGAAGGCAAGTTATTTCTCGCAGCCGGGATGTTTACCATTATACCTACTAAAGCGTCACGTTATTTGGAACAGAAACTGATATTTGCCCCTGGCATATTCGATCGTTCAGATTCAATATTAGGCTGTAGGTTCCCTTCACATGGTACAATTTCCAGATTAATTTGGATGTCTGTGTCGGAGAAAGTTGTAAGACCACATGAAATTAGTTACGTTCATACTAGAAGGCTATCAACCCTGGTCAGCATATGCGAAAAAAAAGTCTGATTTAACAGCACATTATACCGACTTTCATATTTGGCTGTAGATGGTACTATTTTTTTTATTGTGACTAAATCATGTCCATCCAGATGTCAATTTTCCATAGTTTCCCAAAATAACTCCACGTGAATGTTGGAAGGGTTTCTTTAGAAGTCTGTGGCAGAATTCCTTCCCGTTCCTCATCCCAGACTTTTAACGACCTGGATGTTGATGATGCATATAGCCATAAAGGAAAAGAAAGGCATAAACAGCCCTATTACATCAGATTTTCTGTAGTGTTTTTTCAATCAGCAAGTAGGGATAATTTCAACGGCGAGTACAGCATTTTCACTGTTGGGAGTTTTGGTATTTTCAAGTTGTTGCAGCGAATTAGTATTTATAGTGATCTGTCATAATTCTGTAATTTCATTCCATGAAGTATTCAGCTCCCTCCAACCCAACTGTACTATGCTGAGTTCCTGGCCATGTGGAAATAGGGGAAACTGATGCACTGACTGAAAATATGAAGTTAAGCACCAAGGAGGGAATAAACTTTTCATCTTTTTGAAAATTGGTCTTTTGGAACACTTAAAGTGCTGTAGAGAGACAGTGGAGAATAATATACTCTGGCTGGGGCAAGCGGGAGGATTGATGTTTTTAAACTTTGTTATGGTTTTCATTCCTATAGGAGACAGCTAGAATTGGATGTGTACAACAATTCTAGTAATGCAGTTAGTAAAATAAAATTGATCGCAAATCATATTTATACCGTCCAAGATGAAAACACAAGTACTATACATTTAAACCTTTTCAAAAAAATTATTTTATGTATTTTGTGTATACCAGCTGAATTCTATGAGTGTATTGTTCGTTTGATTCAGGTATACAAATGTATCCAGAAACACTGCCTTCAGATGTTCCCAGATCTTGAATCATTCTTAGAACACATTGTTTCACATTCAAGTGGCCTTCAATACCGCTGTCATGTTTGCAGCAAGAAATTTGGTAGCCTGGAGGCATTGGGAACACACCAATATTCACACAGCAGTCACCAGAAGTCAAATTGCAAATCATTAATGAGGTAAGTTTTAAAGTTTCTGGTTTACTTCTTCAGTTAGCAATCATGTTATATTGAGATCTGATAATGATTTTATTCTTCCATATTTTAACATTTTTGATTAAAGGATAACCTTTTAACAGTAGCTTATCTCACCTGAGCTGATTTATCAGTGTTTGTACAAACAAGGAAAGGGGAAGTAAACCCATTGCCTACCGGAATGACAGGCAGAGGCAAGAGGGCTGCAACAATATAAGATACATCATAATTAAACAGTATTTGGGATGACCCCTAATTAAATGAGAGGAGGGTGAAACTTTTTGCTAAGCAGCGCATGTGTGGCCACAGACTTTGTTGTGTTCCTCTTGTGTTATGTGTTTGTTATTGCAGCCCTCATACTCAAACCTTAGTAAGTGATTGATTCGCTTTCCTACTCTTGTTTGTATTCACATTGCCTCATTGCATTTTCACTTATAATTATTACTGTATTAAAAAGGTTCAATAATTTTACTCACCCTTTACTTGGTGTAATGTAATTAGCATGATGATTAGATTATCACAAGCAAGATAAATAATTTGGAAATAATCTGCTGTTATTGCACTGTTTGTTGGATGTGAATGATCATTAAAGATATTTGGATAATGGAACCAAAGAAACTGTCTTTGAGCACTAAGAATTAGATAGGATAGGGAAAAAATACCCTTCACTTACCACAGATGAAGGCAGGAGGGCGAGAAGAACACATAGAAAACACAAAAACAAACAAGTTGTACAATATTTCGGCATGAGTGTAAGTGACGGGTATTTTTTCCCTATCGTATCTAATTCTCATTAAAGATATTTGTAATATAACAGCTGAAAGTAAAGTTCTTTATTATTATTATTATTGTTTTAAAAAGAAAAGAATATGCTATGTTTTCACTTTCTCTGTTACCAATACTTTTTATTGTAGGGCATTCCTTTGTTACAAATGCAAAAGAAGATTTTCTACACATGCAGCTTTGGAACATCACTTGGACACTTCTTCACATAGTTTTCCTTGCCCATTTTGTGGTAAAACATTTACCTGGGAAAGGTATTTACGAAGACATTTGACCACCCATGGTTCTGAAAAATCGTATGTGTGTGCAACATGTGAAAAATCTTTTAAGACTGAAGCATATCTTAAGGCTCATATGCTTATACATAGTGAATTAAGACCTTATGTTTGCCAGGTAAGATCAGAGGGGTAGTTGCTAAGTATTAATGCAAATAGACATTAAGTGTTTTTACATTTCAACTAATTTCAGCAACAAAGAGGTATTAGGTAGTGTAAGGATGTGGAAGTACATTTGTTTAGAAACTTAGCTACATGTATTTTTGTCTTATTGATTGAAATATCTTGCTGCCACACGTTGATAATTTTCAATTAATAATGTGTTACTAGTATTTCAATGAAATCTGCCATTTCTTCAAGTCATTATTCCTATTGTGTTAGGTAATATGTCTTAACAATTGAGTTAGAAGATTTAGGCACAATAATCAGACTCTTTTTGTTTTGTATTTTGTTATTGTGAAGGTTAAGTCTGTGCTCTTCTATTCAAAAACTGTAAAATAGTAATGATGTCATCAATAATCATTATGTGGATTTATCTCCAACATGTGAGATTCAAGAATCAAAAATCAGTGTATTATATTGAACGTGATATGAGTTTGTCTCCACTGATAAAAAATTGAAAACCTTGATTAGTCAATTTAAATATTGTTTGAAATATCTTTATTTTACAGCACTGCAATGCAACATTTAATCGCAGGGACAAGTTGGCCGACATGCTCTAACCCATCAGGCAGTGAAGAAGTATAAATGCCCATTCCACAGTTTTCTAGGATGTTCTAGGGAATTTCATAGACAAGGTTAGTAGTTTGTATCTTTTAAATATTATCATGACAGTCTATTTTTGTCCATTTTATATTGGCAAGAATCAGTAGTTCTTAAATGCTGTATTTAAATGGCTAAATAATAATTAAGATGTTGCACTGTAGTACGTTGATCTATTTCATAAAATTTAGCAGTAGTGTTTGAACTGTATAGGATTTACTGTGTAGGTAAGAAAGATTTGTAGGTTATGAGATTAGTCTGGAAGAAAAACAAAGACAGAAATTTTTAATTATTATTTTTACGGTTCCTTACTCAAGAAAAGTAGATCCAAACAATGACACTTCATCTATCCTGTCACAGTCTGTCCTATGTCAGTGCCTAGCTTATAAATGGAATAAGTTGTATACTTTAAATTTAGACGTATTATGCATATTGTTGACTAAAAATGGAATATTATATTTAAAAGTGTGTAAATTCTATCCTAGTTGGGATACATAGAATTACAGAAAGCCCCATACTCCTGCCCCCACCCCAAAGTTTTGTACTCCAGTGTGTGTGAGGTATTATCATTTAGAGTTTGTGAAAAAGAGGGCTAGTAAAGATATGAGTGACCAACAAAGTTGCTTTAGACTATTTTTATTATCAAGTGCATATCAAAACCTAGGAGCTTGAAATTTGTTTTAAATATTGACCATATCCTGTTTTAAACAAGAGAAACTGAAAATTTTTAAATCTAAAGGCAATTTGTACTTAATTCAGAGATAATAGCATTTGATGGATGGGGGGGGGGGGGGGGGTGCTACTCGTAGCAAATTTGATTGGAATTGAATGATAGCCCTAGCATTGTCTGATTGGAAAACCTGATAGTGAAGTCCACTACATAACATGAAAATATGTCAGGCGACTGCCGTATGACCTAGCCGTATCTCTAGAGGACACTAGGCTACACAATTGGTTGTAATTTTACTTGTTTATAAATGGATTTCACCTGCTGTTTCTGTTGCATTTGATCCTCTTTTAATATTTATTATATATTATAACAGCATGCCACTAGCATAGCCTCCTCCGCTTTTTCTCCTTGAACCCTCCTGCATCATTCAAATTTTCCTTTCATTTCCTTGATTAATCCTTCAACATAAAAGTTGAATATCAGTGAGTATAGATTGTGGTCTGGCCTCAGACACTTTTTAATTAGTGCTTCAATTTTATCATAATCAACTGACTTTAATCAATATTATAAATTGTTATTCTATTTTTTTAATAACTTCTTTCAAATTTCTTTTCCAGTCTAATATTGTAAAAAGCTTTTCTAAGTCTGCAAACACCGTACAAATGTCTACATTTTTCTTGATGAATCTTTTTATCTGGTTTTGTCTAAATCCAAACTAATCATTACCTACATTTATCCTCATCATTAATTTCAATTAATGTGTCATTTGACTTCCTGTGTGATAATCATCAGCTCCATAGACTTCTGGTTTTTCTGGGAGTGCAAAAATAACACGTTATTTAAATCCATTGGAATCACTTTTTTTCCCAAAAAATTGTCAGATTCGATAATTTTTTGATTTATTATGATTGAGTACATACTGTTGTTCTTACAGATTAAGTGTGCATGAGTATTTGTGTTTTGGAATGGTATTAGAACTAACAATAAGCTGTTACTATAATGTGTATGTATTGATATTGTTCTTTTAATCACTCAATCAATTTAATAAGAATGTGTGTTGAGATGTGATCATAATTAGCTTCTCGTTAATTACTGCTTTTCTTCAAATTCCAGATAAGCTGAAAAGACATATACTCACACATAGTGTGCTGAAAGCACATCGATGTAAAAGGTGCAGCAAAACATTTCCTCGGCAGCAGCAGTTAAAGGATCATGAGAAGTTGCATCACAGCAGAGATGTGGATCTCAAGTGCATAAATTGTGGAATTGTAAGCTGACTTCAGCTACTGTTTTGTGCTTTAAAAGTAGTTTTATATTAACCATTCCAATTTACAAAATGTTTCGATGACTTTGCTGTTTTTGTCGAGGATGCTGAAGTTCTTGTTCTTGGTTTTCATTTTCCAATGTTTCAGACTGTGAAATCCTTTCTAAATCTGCTTGGTAGTTTTGTCTGATAACTTAACAAATAAATCCCTGGTAAACAACTGATTAAAGATTTTTATACATAGTGACATGGTTTCCTGCAAACATATATATGTTTAAATTAATTTTTAGTTTTCAACGTAATCTTATTGAACTTTGATTAGAGTAGAACCGTGTGAATGTTCAGTGTGTTTAGGAATTCAAGGAGGTGGTTTTCATGGTGGGTTCAGATCATAAAAATGTCTTCTGTATATCTTAACAGTGGATTGTGAGGAAACATCTTTAAGAAAAGATTCTTTTAATAATTCCAAGTAAAGATTGGCACAGGAAGGTGCCATGGATTGTTTATAATATTGTTTTCTTATTGCTGCTGTCCTCCTCCCTTCAATTTTGGTGAGTGGTGGGTATGTCTTTTCTTTCCTTTCCGTATAAATATTACCTGACAGCATATATTCTACTCCATTGTTGTTAATCTGTAACTGGTACTATCTGTCTCAGCTATATTACAAATATATAGGAGATGAAGAAATTCAAGTTTAGAGATTGTGTCGATAAGAGACATTACATGTCATTTGTGATTTTCCGTCTTCGTTTTTGATATTTTGAACAGTCAATGCTGTGAGGTTTTTATTTTATTTGTTTGAAAAGGGTAGAAAATGTAAAATGCCTACAATAGATATGTTGCAGATTTTAATTCTAAACATTTTAAAATAATTTTTATTTCTTTTTCATGTCCCTCATTTTATTTTATTTTTTTCCCGTGATTAACACGTCCACTGATGTTTTTGTTCCCCCAGTACTTCCATCCTGATTGTTTAGGTCAAAACCTCCATTTGCATTTATATAATAACTGCTCAAGTAATAGAATGGATATACTAGGATGGAAATTGTACAAAATCAATACAAGTTAATGCTCACATGAAACTGCTTTTAATATGTAGTAATTGTCTCTGTCTTCGGCCAATATGTTAATGTCAGTGTTTTCTATTGTTACAGCTATTCAAAAGCAAAAGCAATCTCTCGTCACATATCTGTGGTGGGCACACGCAGGACACGAAGTTATATGAAGTCGGTAGTGGAATCGAAACACAGATGTCTAGAATGACAGGAAGGAGAAAAGTGAAGATAAATACAAAGAGACATGATAAAGATGGTGATAAGTTTGTTAATGATAATTTAGGTAATAGTGAAATGTGCAAAAATGATAATGTTCCTACAATTGAAATTATTGTAATGCCTGTGCCTTTAGATAGAGGTGACGGTTGTGAAAATATTTCTAAGAATAAAGAACTTTATGTTACTTTTCCTACTGCTCCTTATGACAGTATTGTGTTTGCAAAGAATGCCCATAATGAAGGTTGTATCCTTGATCATTATGGGAAGATTCCTAGAACAGAGGAAACGAGATCTACATGTGCAGATCAATGTATTGTTGATGAAATTGAGTCATCTGTCCAGTGCTAGTCACACGGAATATTAAACTGCTCGATAAGATTTAGATCTTTTAATCATTGCTGTTAACTCCAGTTACATACATACTCTGAAAAGAGTTTGTTGTTAGTCTGTGTTCAGAACCAAATTTGTGATTTAGTTTGTCATAGTGATCGAATTATGTTCTTTGTGATGGAAGAAAAGCACTCTTCTAAACTCATTGTATGATGGAATCATGTTATAAGTTTTTATCACTGTTTACTTTGGTTGGAATGTGTAAGACTGTCATTTGAAAACTGCATTTTGTGATTAATAACTGTCTAACAGTAATTTTGATTCAGCTCACAATTATTTACAGTATTATGCCTAACAAGAAAGCCACATAAAATGTGATCTATTTGTGAACATATCTTTAATATTAGATAATTAGTTCTGTGTGTATGTGTGTGACATTGTATGGAGCTTTATATTTCTTGCCATTTCTTGATGTTTTACAGACTGTTATTTATTTAATTTAGAATGGCTGACATGCCTTAATTGTAATCTGTGATAATTTATATAAACAGTTTATATATAAAGAAAATGTGTATCTGTGGTATCCTTATTTATATTTTGATACTAAGTTGTAATAAAAACATATAATCTCCTAAACTTGTTAATTAAATGTTTCACAATGCCTATTGACACTGCATTTTATGAAGACTGTTAGCATTCAAACTATTTTGATAATAAAATGTCAGATTTTAACAATACTTTTGATTTCTTTCACCAAGAAACCAGAATTTATTCGATACTAGATTTTACTCATAACTTCCCCTGTGTGGACCAGATCTGTGAACTATAGGAGCCAAGTAAAAATGTTACTGTAATCTTTTTTTACATATAAATACAGGGCTAGTCAAAATGATTGCAGTGATTTCAGAAAATTACTACAGATTTATTATTTGACATATACTTACAAGATTACACAGATATATAAAAAAAACTGAAAGTTTTTTTGAGTGTCTATAGATGTTCAATATGTGCACCTTTAGTGACTCTGCACACATCAGGTCTATAATGGAGTTCTTCCCATACCTGATGCAGCATGTGTCTGTCAATGAGAGCAAATACATTGGTGATGCGAACCTGCAGGTCTGGCAGATCAACTGGTACTGGTGGCACGAACACTGTGTCTTTTACGAAACCCCAAACAAAGATGGTACAGGGGGTTAGGTCAGGGGAACGAGGAGGCCATAACATCCGCTGACGATCAGCACGACCAATCCATCTGTTTGGAATCCTGGTGTTTAGGAAATTACGGACAAATAGAGAAAAATGGGGTGGAGCACCATCCTGCTGGAAAATGAAATCTTCACTGTCAGCTTCCGGAAGTGGCATAAGCCAATTCTGCAACATTTGCAGATAGATTTTCCCTGTGATTGTCACTTCATTAAAGAAAAATGTCCCATAAAGTTTCTTTCGTGAGATCGCGCAAAACACATTCACTTTGGGAGAGTCATGAAAGTGCTGCACATAAGAATGGGGGTTTTCGGTCCCCCAAATGCGCACATTGTGCCTGTTCACTTTTCCACCCACATGAAAAGTGGCCTCATCACTAAACCCAAGTTTTCTGTGAATGTTTCGTCGTTCTAGACATTGGGCACAGAATTGAAAATGACGCACTTCATCATTGTGCGATAGTGCTTGTAGCAACTGTAACCCACAAGGCTTCATACACAGTCGCTCCCATAGGATTCTCCAAACGGTCATCTGTGGAATACCTAATTCCCTGCTCGTTGAGTAGTAGACTACTGTGGGCTACAAACGTAACTGGTGCGCGCACGTTCAACGGTTTCTTCAGTCACAGGAGGGCGACCCGTTGTTTTACCTTTACAGAGGCATCCCATAGCTTTAAACTGTTGATACCAATGCCGAATGGTGTTAGCATGCGGGGATCCATGCCGAACTTTGTTCTAAAGTGTCACTGAACAGTTACTACAGACTGAGTCAAATGAAATTCGAAAACAACATACGCACTCTTATATTGAGCCATTTTCCTCTCTACCACTCCAGTGGCCACTGCGGGAAGCTTGCACTTAGTGCAATCGAAACTTGTTGAGCCACTTGTCTTATAACAGCAAACCCCATCATTGTACGTATAACAGGACAGACAAAAGAAAAATCATGAAATCGCTGCAATCATTTTGACTAGCCCTGAATATACTCCAGATTATTATTATTATTTTTTTCTGAAAATTAAGTCATCGTGAAAATTTAATGTGTATTTTTTTAAAAGTGTTTATATCAGGTTTTATTGTTCTGCTTTGTCTCGAGATGTAGCATCATCATGTATTAAATTTTAAGTCGGAAACCATCCTTTAAAGGTGTGAAAACCACATCAAAATACATTCACCATTACAGTTAAAAAATATTAATATTCATAATGGATTTTAATTTCCTGCTCTGCCACAAAATGATACTGTGATGAGATATCTCGTAGTTTATGTTTTGAAACTCCCCAAATATGTTCAGCAGTTTTCCATTATACCAAAAGATTAAGAGACATATGATGGTAGTCCCAAAAGTTCCCGGCCCAAGTGGGAAGGGACATTCAAATAATTGAAATATGTATATTACTTTTCAATATAATTTCCCTTTATTGTAATACATTTTTCATAATGTGAAATTAACATATTGATTCTGTCAGAAAAATATTTCTTATCTTTGCTGTCAATAGGTTCAATTACAGCTGCCTGGACGTCTTCATCGTTGCAAAACTTGCGTCCACGAAGGTCAGACTTCAGTTAGAAAACAGAAAATGTCACTAGGGGCCAAATTCGGACTGTACGGTGGATGAGGTAGTTCGGAGAATCTGGATTCTTTAATAATGGCGTTCACATACAAGGCAGTGTGGATAGGTACATTGTCATGCAGGAGCTTCATGCCTCTTTAAAGTTTACCGCGCCTTTTCTGTTTTATGGTGTCTCGGAGTTTCAAGATCAAGTTACCGTAATATACTGCATTTACCGAAGTATTTCTTTCCTTGAAATCAAGCAATAAAATTCCTTTATTATCCCAAAAATGGTCACCATGATCTTCGTCGATTGGCATCTTCTTGTGAATATTGCCCGATCAAATGGCACAATGCCAGTGGATTCAAATCCCTTCTTGATGTTTGATGGAGTAGCAGATTTGTCCCAGGTTGAATAACATATGGATGCAAATCATAAATGCTGGGGGGTTGACCAGAGCGATTTGTCATACATGAGTCACATCCTTTGCTCACAAATGCCTTGAAAGACTTATAAATACAAGTATCCAGAGGTTGCAACTTATTTGTGGCATGGGGAGGAAAAGTAAGTACAACAATTCCATTACTTTTAGAGTAATCAAGAGCTTCAATAGAAAGGTGGGTTTCATGAGTGTTCATCAATAACAATATCTTCTTTTCAATAGAACATTTACTGTATTTTACCAAATGCTCTTACACTTTTATAAAGTTTTCACTGGTCACTCATCCAGACGGACGGGCCAACCCTAATGGACAATTATCGGGCACACCTTGCATCATACGCCTTTGATCAAACGTCTGGCTTGGAGAAATTAATACTGCAGGGAGGGCATTTCCTGAATCACTTACTATTCCAACAAGAGTTCTCCTCGTTCTCGTGATACATTTTGACCGACTTGGCGTTGGCCTTTCTGTGAAATAACTATAGGCATTCGAGGAACGGTCATAACTCCAGTCTCGTCCAGATTACAAATTTCATGAGGCTCAAATGCATGACATTTCAAGACCTCTTCCACCTTGTCCTGAAAAAGTTTTAATTTATTTGCTTTAAAACTACTCATTCTTGCTAAACTTGTTGGTTCGGGTGTCCTGATGGAAAGTGAAGGATGTCAATGCATAAAACCCGTGAACAAATCCCGAGATGCGGATCGACTTGCATTCCAATTTTCGGGTACAGACAAGTTATTTTTTACTGAAAATTCGTAGGCCTGGCGTTTTGCACAGGCTGGTGTCAGTCCATGAAACATCTTACTGCTTTTAAGAAGATAATCTGACAATTTTTCCTACATACAGGGTGTCAAAATTTGACTTTTTTGTAAGTCTGGGGCATAGTTAACATTTTCTGGATACATCTTTGCTCTTTTTATGTATTGTAGAAAGTTGGTATTTATCAGCAGTTTTTCTAATCGATGCTCCACTTTCTAGTACTTCGTTAACTGCGTTTTTCATCGTGGCAGCACAATCCTATCTGTCCTCTTTCTGTAATACCTCGGCATTTTACGACCTATAACAAACATAATCTCTAAAACCAAACTTATGTAACAGAAACGGGGAGAGATTAGAAAGAAGTAAAAAATTTCAGAAACAAGAGGGATCTCTCCCATACAGCCATCATAAGAAAAACACACATTTCAATGTGACTAATATGGAAGTAGTGGGATCAATTCTGGTTTATTATGTTCAGTACTTACCTTCATTTCCACAAAAAATATGTGCTTATTGCTCACTGAATACTGTCCAAGTTCACACCTTCCGAATGGAGCGCTGAAACTTACATCAGAACACACAAAATGAGAAAAACGGTCGGGATAACGATACAGATTGTTGGAGCCTGATTATTGGCATCGGCAATTCAAAACAAGCAGCAGGGCTGCCAACTATCCTTCTCCTTGATGAAATCTAGCAATGTCCAGTCTCTCCCACTGTCTGAACATTCTCCACTCTCCCCTACCCTTATGTATTTATCCACACACCTGATGTCGTTTTTACATTTTGATTTGTTGGACTTGGTCTTCACATAGTAGATATTCTGTAATTCTGGTTTGAAGTTTAGAAAGTATCTTCCTTTTCAGATACTTGAAATTTATTTTTTCTCATAGTTTGCAAATTCATAATATTAATTCATAAATACATTTTTGTGAAAATTTAACTTGTTTTGTTTTGTGTTTTTATTGAACTACGTATATATACATAAAATAAAACAACAGAGACTGTTACTAAATAAAAATATTGCTGTGATTCTTGCGTGTCCACTTCCTGTTAGACCAATGCTGTTTTAAATGGTGGTAAGCTGTAAATAAGAATAATAAAAAGTTTTGATTATTAAACAAACCAGGGAATAATTGTATACAAACATCTAAACATGTGGTTTCATCAAATGGAATATAAGTGAGTTTCTTATATTTTGAGCAAGTCCAGTTAAATTTAAGGTTCTAACTTTGTAGAGAGACTAAATCAAATTTAGACAATTTGTTTTTTGAATCATACATACCAAAAAAAAAAAAAAACTTATCACTGTGTTAAATCAAGAGGTGTTTTTTTTTTTCTTTTTTAAACTGACTGATGGGAATCCATTCTAGTGCACTGAGGTGCAGACTATGTGATTATTAGTACTAAATGTGGTTCTGGGACAAGAAGAATTTCAAAGAATCATTCTTAGAGTTAAATATTACTATAAAAATGAAAAAAGACGATCATGCCATTAACTCTTGGATTGGTAATTTAAAAGCAATAAAAATAATTTAAATTTATTCCTTAGGAAAATATATTTCATAATACTCGTACAGAATTTGGTTTCTATTTTGTACTAATAGTATTTCTTTGCCTTGTTTTATTGTTACGAAATATGTTTAGTACATGTTAATTTTTTTTTAAAAAATTCTTTTGCAGACAATATATATATACAAATTATATTTAGAAGTACACTACTTTATCCCTTAATCTGGAAATCATTTTTCTCCACATGACTCCAACCGTAACACTCAGTTATTTTAATTACTTATACTATTAAAAAACCCTACTCAGACACATTCTTAATATGGAAGACACATTTACAAATAATTGTTTTCCATACTAGTGTTTGCCTGTCCACTAAAGCATTTCTGGCCTCAACTAACCTCGTATCGATAGAAAATTGAGTTCCTCATTATAAATCGTCCCTTGCCACGAACTTAATATCATGCTTTTAGAAACTGAAAATTACAGATCTGTTAGTAATGGCTGTCATAAAATGTATGTGGTATGGACTTCACCAACTGAACCTGACACCTTTGACTGCCACATGACGTCTAAACTTTTGGATGTCAGACAACCCTAGCCAAAGTAGACTGTTTGTACCACAAGTCCTACTATGTTCAACGCTTTCTCCCTTAGCCTACAAATTATTTTTATGTGAGACATCCAACCAACAATTGTACTAAACTAAAGTTTATATATTGAAAATAAAGCATATTGTACAACAAAGGCATCACTATTTCACTGTTTGAGTAAATTACCATGTCTGCACCTAGGGTTAATGCACTTCACATTACTAGCAGAAGAACCTAGGAATTCTCTCAACTGTTATTGGGGGCACTAGTGAGGTATCATGAAGCTGCAAGCTCTAATCTGGCTCTCTGTACCTTGTTATGACCATCGCGCAGTCTCAATTCGTGGGCTCAACACGCAACTTTTGAATAGTGGTCAAATAAGACACTTGGGTACAAAAGACAGCTCCAGATCAGTATTTCCTTTGTCAGAACATGGAGCATACTGACTGAGACTGTGGCTCAAAGGAGCTCTGCGTCCACTTACGATACATCTGATGTAGCTATGACATATGCTACCTGATCAAAAGTATCCAGATACCCCTACATATTGTGGAATTGAATGCTAGATGTGACGATAGAAGGACCGCCAGTATAAAAGGTGGCAGGGAGTTTGTGTTGTTACTTGTCAGTAAAGAAGAAGTAACAGCAGAATTGGTCTTGAGAGTTCAGTGACTTCAAACATGGACTGATCATTGGCTGTCGCCGGAGTAAAAAAATCCACCAGGAATGAATTGTTCACAGGAGTTCAGCCGGATAGTGTTGAAAAAACGACAACGTTTCGACAACTGGCTCAGTTGTCCTCATCGGGTCTACTACTTCAGATATTACCTGAAATAAAAAACTTGTCTAGTTTGTGATTTCAGGTAATAATATCTGAAATAGTAAACCTGATGAAGACAACCGAGCCGGTTGTCGAAATGTTGTCGTTTTTCAACACTATCTGGCTGAACTCCTGTGAACAATTCATTGCATCAATACACCAGGAAAGTCTTCATTCATATAATCCACCAGGAATATTATAACCTTTCTAAAGATGCCCACGTCAACTGTTCCTGGTGAGAATGTGAAGGAGCAACCACAACTAAACCAAGACTAAGCAGACCTCTTTTTATGACCTTCGGAGTGTGTTTTTTTTTTTTTTTTTTTTTTAAAAATCACACGAAATCAGTGGAATCACTTGTGAATTAGTGAGTGTTACCAACCAGCACAATAACTACGCATCGCAAGTCAAAAGATTAGGTTACAAAGGTCGAGCAGCTGCTGATTAGCCAAATATTTCTGTACTTAATGCTAAGCAACGCTTGACTTGGTGTAAAGAGAACTGGTTTAACTTTAAGGATTTGTAATTTGTAGCCAGCTGTTCTCCTCATGAATCGCATCTCAGCCGCCATCAGGCTCTGCTCATCACCTGCATGGAGTGTGTAGGCCTCACTGCCATATGGTAAGGTTTTTCCAGATTAAACTCTTTCCTTTTCTCAATTAGCATCTCGAGTGTGAAATAACCATCTGCACATGATCTACCCTTAAAAAACTCAAGGTGTGTTTCTTTTTCTTGAGAGTGATATGTTCCAACTGCCTGATACTTTTAGCTTATGCTTTAAATGTCATATAAGCACCATATGATAAACTAATAATAAGCCTATTATATATATCTCATTACTTGTCATCAAACATTATTCATAAACAGTTTAAGCAATGAAGATCATTATAAGAATTTTGTTGCAATTGATTTTCATCTTAAACGAATTGTAATCAGTTGGTAGTTACACAACAGAAGCAGTTGTGAACCAGTTCCATTTGCAATCTCCTGAGAACTCCTTCTGTAGCATAATAGAATCTGCACGTAATACAACACCGATGATGTGTGAACATTCTCAAAACAATACAGGGTGAGTCAAAAGTCGCAGTACACCCTTTTATTTCAAAAACTCTGCAGGAATTGGGAAACCTGAATATTCCAGTAAGGTATTGGTGAGGTGGTCTATCTTTTACGGTATGTAGCGAACATGGGCGCCATCTTGAAATCGGCCATCTTGAATCTAAGTCATTTTTTTAAATGGAAAGGGGGTAGTGTGACACATCAAATAACATCAGAAATTTCTCACAAGTTCATTCCTGTAAACAGATTTGAAATAGCAGTTGCGGTTCAAAAGTTATGTAGCTTTTTTGTTGCAGATAACTGAAGATGGCTTTGACCAAGGAGGAGAGAATTGAAATCATTTTGATGTCTGGAGAACGAAGTTTCCGTGTCATAGCTGCAGATTTTAACAACCGTGGTTGTGACGGTTAACTTCACCACTGACATAAAAGTTTGCCTCATCACTGAACAAGGTGCTTTGTGCAAAAGAGGGATCCTCTAAGGCCCACGTGCAAAACTGTCTGGGTCATCCTCTGCTAGGTGCTGGAGTAACTGAATCTTTAATGGATGCCATCGATGGGCATGAAGGATTCGTATGTTCGATGACTGGCTGATTCCACATTCTGCTGACAAACGGCGTGTGCTGCGTTGTGGTCTTCACGAAGGACGCCAAAACCATTGTTGAGGTTGTCTCGTCAGTAGCACTTTTTGGACGGCCACTCCGTGCCTTGTCAGCCACAGTCCCAGTTTCTCGGAATTTGGAAATTAAGCACCTGACAGTGTTGTGTGAAATTGGAGGTCTTCTGCGTGCCGGTTGTTAAAATCTGCAGCTATGACACGGAAACTTCGTTTCCAGACATCAAAATGATTTCAATTCTCTCCTCCTTGGTCAAAGCCATCTTCAGTTATCTGCAACAAAAAAGCTATGTAACTTTTGAACCGCAACTGCTATTTCAAATCTGTTTACAGGAATGAACTTGTGAGAAAATTCTGATGTTATTTGATGTGTCACACGACCCCCTTTCCATTTAAAAAAATTGACTTAGATTCAAGATGGCCGATTTCAAGATGGCGCCCATGTTCGGTACATACCGTAAAAGATAGACCACCTCACCAATACCTTACTGGAATATTCAGGTTTCCCAATTCCTGCAGAGTTTTTGAAATAAAAGGGTGTACTGCGACTTTTGACTCACCTGTACTGCAAACCACCTGATTCAGTATTGATGCTGTAAAACATCATCTGATTTTCCTCAATGCACTGCTGAAACGAAAGCCAGGTGGAGTCGTGCACATTTCATGTTCATACATGTGGGCTATAATTTTCTATTCATGAGTGAAAGTTTACTCATTACTTTCAGGTTTAACAGGTAATCGTTTAAGATCTAAAGATGATATGACATTAGGAATCAGCTTTGGTATCCTTTCCTTCATTAGACAAACAGGAAAACACAATCTCTTTGTAAATGTAAATGGCATTGTTAGCCAGGAGACCACGAAGAATAGTTCGACCGCTGCGTTACAGTGTTTTGATTGGCCACGCTGTCATGACTGATCTAACCATGTAATCCTATTGGGGAAAGGGGCCTTACAGTTTTACATGGAATCTGAACCACTGAGCATTCTAGCGAACTTCCCATGAACAAAGCAAAGTTTGCCAGCGGCAAAAGTCAATTTTAAGACCTGTAAAAGTTCCAGCTGAGACCATTCATTAAGAGCCCAGTTGGTGATGATAGCAGGTGACACTTTTATCAAGGAGTCTCATGCTATAGTTCCATGGTTTCAAAAAAAATTCTGAGTTGTAAACAAAACAGACCACAACATTAGAACATTACCAAGAGGAAAACCATCGAGGGACTTCATTGACACTGATTGTCATAAAATATTTACTAAGTGCTGAAGGATTAAATGGAAACACGCCTGAAAAGACCATGACATAACTTGCAGTGAAATCTTCACGGGAGTGCAGCCAGATAGTGTCGTAAAATGACGATGTTTGACAACCTGCTCGATAGACAAACTGTCTGTTTTGTGATTTCAAGCAATAATATCTAAAATAGACCTGATGAAGACAACCGAGCAGGTTGCTGAAATGTCATCATTTTACGACACTATCTGGCTGCACTCCTGTGAAGATTTCACTGCATCAATACACCGGGAAAGTCTCCATTCTCATATGACATAACTTGTCTTGCCGATTTTCCATCACGTCTTGTCTCAAGCGAACAGAACAGGGTAGGTAAAATGACACTAACTGAGGCATCGTATGATTATAAATACTACTGAGATGTTTTTTTGTGTTGTAAGGGTGTAGGAAAAACATACCCTTCAATTCTTAATCAACCTTGATACCCAACTTTATTTTGCTAAAGCACCAGTCCTAATGTATCTTGGTTATTCCATATGTTCCCACTCAGAAACTCTCTAATTATAATTTCTAACATTCCAAACAGGAATATTTTTTGTAATAAGATTTTGGAGTGTATTCACAGTTTCACAAAGCAAACATGGCTCTTTATTATAATTCTCATTGGCAGTTGGAATTTTGTTGGCTTGGTTGTATGAGTCAATATCAGTGTTTAGTAACAGAATTGTAGTAGTTTTTAATGCAAACGCCAACTTACTATTCATGTACAGTGGTGACTTCCCTGTCAGGTTCTGTCCAAACTCACTGAGCAGCTCCAATATAACTCCATTAGTCCATCCAAACCCAGGCTGGACAACATATTCTCCACCACCTCCAAACTGACCAGGCAACCTGGCGTCATACTAGAACAAAGTGAGCATTTCAGAACGGTAATTCTAAATCAATGTAGGACATTAAAAACTGCATTGGGCTTCTTACCTTTTCAAACATTTCACCCGTGTTGTTATAACCTAGGTAATTAGCATTGATCCAGTTGTGCAGCAGCCTGTATGCATATTCAGTGGTCACCGCGTGTCCAGTCTTCATTAGACCCTGAATAAGGATGGCCTGAAGAGGCGGCCACGCATTCGGGAAGTCCCACTGTTCTCCTGTACTCGTAAGGGAAGCTGGAGTACCGCCCGTGTAACTCTGAATGTTATTCTCCTTGAGATAGGATATTATTCGCATAGGATCGACTTTTTTCTGGAATTTTTAAAAGAAATGATCAATCAATCATCAATTTAACTGAAATTTCTTGGGAGTACAAATGTAAAGATTAAATATCTGTCTACTATATAATTACTACTATATAATTATAACACAACCTGCACTGAACTACGTAGATGGGAACTAGCTTATCAGACATCCTCCTGGCCTCAATCTCCAATAAATAATTTCCTTCCACCAGATCCAGCACTTATTATCTCTACTATTTACATTTCTTATATTTCTGATGTTTTACTTTTCACTTATAGTTTATCAAAATTCAATTTTTATATATGTATCCTCACTCAGTTATTATGTTGGTCTACCACTTTCAATGATAATATACCATCAACAGTATCGATTATCGATCCAATATTTGAGATCATCCCCCCCCCCCCCCCCCACACACACACACACTACTATCCACACCGGCAACGCCATTCACCAACAGCAGTCTCTGTGTACACATTTGACTCCGCTTGGTGTCTCAGTTCTGCATGAATAAGGCTGTATGCCGAAATATTGTGCTTCTCTTGTGTTTGTATTTTTGCGTTCGTCGTCCAAGCCGCCTTCATCTGTGGTAAGTGTTGGGTCATATTTCCCTATCCTTCCTTAGTTTTATTGCCTTAAAGCATTTTCCTGCTCATTGTTATATATATGAAATGATGAAATAATAGGCACTAAATAGCAAAAAGGAATTACAAATTAGGGCAGGGAAATGAACCATCACTTACCTTAAGCTGGTTCCGTGGCATGAACACGTAAAGCAGACAACACACAGATGACATATAGAAATTTTTGTCCTTTCTTAACTAAGGAACATTGTGGAGGGTAAGTGTTGTAATCAGGGCCAACATCTGGAGGTTCATAAGTGGGACAAAAGTACCCCGAAGGAAGCCATCTGGCAATGGTGTCTTACTAAATAGAAATGAAACTTTAAAAATGTTCTTATTTGATTTTTTGCATTAAAATTTTCTGACTGTCCAAAAAGCAAAGTTTAAAGTAAAAAATTTTGTTGAAAGGGGGGGGGGGGGGAGGCTAAGAATACTTACCTGGGGCCCGATAATCCTAGCGCCGGTCCTGGTTGTAAGAGACTGATAGCCAGGAGCGTGGTGGAGGTAATTTTAAACAGAGGACAGGGAGGGGGTATTGGTTTAAAGAAAATACCCGAGCATTACAAAATATCAAAACTAATCACTATTGGGTGAAAAGAGCAAACTAATATAATAAGATCTTACAAATATACATAAGCACCAATAAATAAAGAAAAATTGTTTTTACTATTATTATGACTCATATTGTATGTATGTGTATTAACCATGACATGTTTCACATCCCAGAGGTCTTTCCTCAGCAGGGATCCATGAAACAAGATTGATAAATAAATAAATAATAAATATAAAGTTCGAAATCACCTCTGGTTATCTGAGGTTCAATTTAGGTAGTGGGGATGGAGGCAAGGAGAGGATGAAAGGAAGGAAAAGTCGATTTTATGCACTAACAAAACAGAAGAAAAAAACATACACACACTCACAACCATCAATGCAACTCTATATATACCATTCAAATAAGTTAAAGAATGGTTGATACCTTATCGTAACTCTCAGTCCACAATGGTGCCAGATTGCTGGGATAGAAGTAATTTCTGCTAACACCATTCAGGTTGTCATAATCGAACCAGACACCCTCTGCCTCGTTCCAAAGGACACCTTCAATGCCTTCAAGTATTTGTTTCATCTGTCTGTTGTAGTACCTTGCTTTCACAATACTTCCTACCAAACTATGGAAATCGGCCAACAGCCTAGCATTCAGATACATAAAGGCATTCAAATCTACTGGTAT
>JARYHS010003807.1:0-48841 GCA_031002005.1 Vandiemenella viatica
TAGCTACCGAGCGTGGTGGTGTAACGGATAGCGTTCTGGCCTCGCATTCGGGAGGACGGCAGTTCGAATACCCGTCCGGGCATCCAGATTTGTGTTTTCCATGGTTTTTCCAAATCACTCCAGGCAAATTCCGGGATGCGTCCTTGAAAAGGCCATGGCAGAATTAGTTCCAGCTCCTTGACCCCGGTCCCATACCGCCTTTAATGACCTAAAGCCATAAATAAATAAAAGAAAAGAATCAAGAGAGAGTATAGAGCCATACAATACTCATCCGAACAAGCCTTCTCTCGATTATTGTTGAAAAACCAATGCCACTCCATTATGATATTACGAATTTAGATACATTGCAGGAAATAACGCCATTGCAAATAGAAGGTCATCAGTGGTAGGAGAGGACGAGGGGGCAAGGAACGGGAAGGAATTCAGCCATAATGCATTGAATCCCGATTTCCGCCACGAGTGATTTCGTGAGACCATGGAAAACCGAAATTTAGGAGGCCGGACGGGAATCCGAACGCGCGTCCTTCTGAATGCGAAGCGCGAGCGTTACCGCTCACACACCAAACAGAGTTTTTTTTACTCTAATCTGGATACCAGTTATCAAAGTATATTACTCACCTACTGACAATACATAGATTATCTAAGCTGCGAAACGGTTCTCCTGATATTCTGGAAAGTTACCGGATGTAAAGCGTATAAAGATAAACTATCTCACGCTCTCATGACTTCCTTTATCGTGTTTCTATTCCCTTCATCTGCAGAAATGGTGAGTCGGCGAATTTTTCTGCTTTAGTTTTGGTTTTCCCAGCTGCCATGGATTGCACTCCTGGCTAGAGAGACATTGTCACTGCAGCGTGACTATTCTTGAGATCCCAATCATCAGATAACTGACCGGGCGGTCCCGCCTGTAACTGGTGCTTGAGTTCCCGATTAGATCACGCCTAATAGCACTGTGGAACAGTTATTATTCACTGATTCCGAAATGGCAACACTAAACGCTGGTGGCGGGCCTCCGTAGCGTAGGAACACACGTGTTGGTTCGAATCCGGCTACGGGAAAGGGTGATTATGTTAAGTGTTTTCCTCATCTTGTGTTATTCTTCACACATACATAAACACACGGAAATACACTAATAATTGAAGCTGTGTGTAAGGTTAAAATGAAAAAAGGTGGTAACCTGAAAATTTGACGTTCCAGTTTACCTACAATTTTTTTTTTTTTTTTTTTTTTTTTTTTTTTTTTTTTTTTTTTTTTTTTTTTTAATGGCATTTGGCAACGAAGGCCATACAGCCAGCTCTATGTAATTATTATAGCTTTCAGTGTGTAGGTCGTCATCCAGTATATATATTTATTCCAATTTATGGACGCCACAGGACGGACAGGACATTCACATAGACACGCAACACTTAAACATCCATGCCCGCGGCCGGATTCGAACCGGCACTCTAGCCCCTACGCTACCGAGGCCGGCCACTACAAATCTTGACAAGGCTTGAAATTAAACGTTCAGAGCAATCCATGTGTAGTGTCATCCGCACACTTTATATGATAATTTTATATTTTAATGGTATACCAACCAGACATACATTTTAATGTAATGCATCATTTTAATAACAGACTGAGATATGGAGTGTAATGAAATATGTAGTACGACATAATTAGCGGGATATGTTTGCGGGGGCTAAAGGTTGGCATGGCCTCAAGGATCCCAGCATAATACGAGGGTTGTTTTTTAAGTAAGGGCCGTTTTTATTTTTTTTAAAAGATACAAATACTTTTGTAAAAAACTTTTATTTTCTGATTCTACACACTTTTACCTATTTTTCTACATAGTTGCCTTGTTTATTTAAGCACTTGTCATACCGTACAATTAAGTTTTTAATTCCCTCTTCAAAGAATTCGGCCGCCTGCTCAGACAGCCAAGAGTTCACGGCCGCTTTCACTTCATCGTCGTCATTGAAGCGCTGCCCGCCAAGATGGTGTTTCAGGTACCGGAAAAGGTGAAAATCGCTAGGAGCAAGGTCGGGGCTGTATGGTGGATGGTCCAATACTTCCCGGCCAAAAGAATCAATCAAATCCCGAGTCTTTTGTGAGGTGTGAGGCCTAGCGTTATCGTGCAGGAGCCAAACTCCTTTTGTCAGCATGCCGCGCCTTTTGTTTTGAATTGCTCTGCGGACCTTCTTTAGAGTTGCACAGTAGGCATCTGATTTGATTGTCGTTCCTCGTGGCATAAAGTCCACTAACAAAACACCGCGCCGGTCCCAGAACACAGTTGCGATAATCTTGCGCTTTGACAGCGTCTGTTTGGCTTTGACCTTGACGGGTGAGGTTGTGTGTCGCCATTCCATCGATTGTCGCTTGCTTTCGGGAGTGATATGGGATACCCATGTTTCATCTCCAGTGACAATTTGACTCAACATGTCATCCCCTTCTTCCTCGTAACGACTCAAAAAGTCCAATGAAGTGGCAAATCTGTTCCCTTTGTGGTCCTCTGTGAGGAGTGTGGGTACCCACCGAGAACACAGTTTCTTAAACTTTAGGTTTTCAGACACAATTTTGTACAAAACTGATCTTGAAACTTGTGGAAATTCCAAAGAAAGAGTGGAAATTGTGAATCTTCTGTCCTCACGAATCTTTGTTTCGACTGCAGCCACCAAATCATCAGTGATCACAGAGGGCCGGCCTGAGGGTTCTTCGTCATGGACGTTTTGACGGCCATTTTTAAACTCTCTAACCCATTGACGCACTTTACCTTCACTCATTGCATTCAAGCCATAAACTTCTGTTAACTGACGATGAATTTCTGCAGCTGATAGGCTTCTCGCGGTCAAAAAACGTATCACTGACCGTATCTCACACGCGGCGGGCGATTCAATAATCGTAAACATTATAAAGTAGCACAGCGATGTGTACACGTCAGCTACAGAGCTGCAACTGGCATCAGTGTGAACGGGAAGGATGCCGGCAAGTGGCGCGGTGGATTGTTGCGGCGTCCGCGCGAACTACGGGACTATACGCGCGAACGGCCCTTACTTAAAAAACAACCCTCGTACATGCTAGGACAATAAAACTTTGAGAAATGCCTCTGCCAACGAATTCTACCTCCACGTCCAGAATGGCGAAAGCCGCGTGATCCCTGAGTCATTCAGTCCACCTGTGAAGTAGCAGACGGGAAAGGGTGAAAGGCCAGTTCTCGGTGCCTTAAACCTGAAACAATCCGGCTAGGGGAGACAACCACTACTGGAAAACAGGAAGGACATGTGACATTCCAGCAACGGGCTGGTAACCCATAATGAGGAATTCAATAATGGGGATATTCATGTAACGGAAAAACCTGGAATATGACTAAAAGTTTTGAAACTGGACAGGAAATGAAGATTGCAGTATGAAACGCCAAAGCTTGAGTAATAAAAAAATGGAATAACAGAAATAATTAAAAGATATGAATATAGATATACTTTGCAATAACATAAACTAAGAAGAAATTGAAACGAAACATAGAATTGAATGATTTTATAATGGTTTATAGTGGTGTATCACAAGAAAAGAGTGCCGTTTTAGGATTAGCTATAGTGATTAGGAAACAGTGGATGTCAAGGATTAATACTTACGAATGGATTAATGAAAGCATTTTAAAGCTCAGAATTAAAATAGAGAAAGGATATTTCATATTGTTCGGGGTGTACAGGTCAGAAGAAGGACGATTGGAAGACGTGCAGGATTTCTATGATAAACTGCAAGAATCCCTGAATGCCAACAACAAAAATGCCTCATGCAGAATGTAATTGGACCAAGTAATAAATTCTAAAGGATAAATACTGATTGATTTTTCAGCTTTAACTATTTGATAATAATTAATACTATTTTCAGGCATAATGATATACCAGTACTCATGCAGTTACCGAGGAAATAGATCAACAATTGAAATTGATTATATTCAAGCCAATAAGAAGACAGCAAAGCTTACACGCGTTACCAGAGTATAAAGAGACAAATACATACACAGAGATTACTTTTTACTTATTACAAAATTGGTAATGCCTAAGAGACGGTACAGGAAAAATCCAACTAAAAGAGACATTTTAAGTGCATCTGTTAAAAGAAGAAAATATACGTCTTTTCTCCCGACAAAGACTTGATCATATTCTAGGCAACGTTCCAGTGCAGAGTAATATTACTCAAGAATGGGAAGCACTTAAGAACTTCATCACAACAGCTACATTAGAGGCCTTATGAAAACATAGGAAAAGTAGGATTAAAAATATGGAATGATGATATTACAAAGGTTATTAAAAAAAAAGAAAGAGGCATATCTGAAACAACTTGAGAACCCTACAGTATAAACTATAAATCAATAAAAAAGAAGAACGGTTACATTTAGGAGAGAAATAAGAAAGATAAAGAGACTAAGCTGGCAGGATTACGTAAAATATTTAGGTCATGATATTCCTGGTGGCTAGGATAGAGCTTACAGAGTACTGAGAGATCTGAATAGGACAGAAAAAGATAAACTGATTTACTACCCAATACCTAAGAGAGACTGGCTACGATATTTCACTGCCCCTTTGGACGTATAAAAATGAAGATCAAGCAGTAATAGATTTCACTACAGCAACCAACAAACATGTAGGTCCAACAATAGAGGATGAGCTAGACGGAGTATTGGTAACTCCGAAAAATAAAAAGACGCCGTGCTCTGATGGCCTAAACGCAGAACTATTCAAGTTTTCGTCAAATAATTTTAAAATTCGTTTGTTAAATTTTTTTAAAACTGTTTTTGGACCTGTGAATAAGTATCTGATGAGTTAAATATATTATATTATAATATATTATATTAAATATATTCAAAAAAGGTGATCGATATAAAACTGGAAATTATGTTGCGTACAGCATACAAAACATATGCAATAATACTGAAAAGGCAGGTGGTGTAACAGCAGAAGTACATATGAATGATGCACAGAATCTCTTCGAAAGGGAAGATCAAGTACAGATTGCATTTTCACAGTGGCCCAAAGTAGTAGAAAAACATCGAGAATTCAACATTCAACGGTACATAGCTTTCATCGAATACGAAAAAGCGTTTGGTACGGTGAATAGAAAGAAATCGTTACAGATCATGTTAGACAATGGCTAACCCCAGCATATAGTACGAGGAATTGAAAATTTGTATTACAACACATACATAAAAATCTGACAAGATGCTTATCAGACACAAACAACACGTGGAGTAAGACAAATTTGCCCATTACCACCTGTGCTTTTTAACATTTGTACTCACGATTTTATTGGGAATGGCTGAAATATGTGCGTAATCACTTTTAAGTTAACGGTACTGTATTAGATACAATGCTTTTCACTGGCGACCAGGTGATTTTAGCTAAGACAGAAGACGACTTTGCGAGGTATCCTCTTTGTACGTCGATAATTTAAGAAATCCTGATTGGTCTTACCAATACTTCCAGGTTCTTTTGCAATCTATAATCGATAGCACGTTCTGGACGATATGTATGGCCCCAGGATATCGTCTCACACGTTTTTCTGCTATCACCTCACAGATAAAATTCAATTATATAATCCTCTCTATAAAATCAACTGCCATTTATTGACGCAACTTAACAAAATCAAACATTTACAATTCTTCATGAAACATTCATCAAATCTCATATAACAATATCTGCTTCTCCTTGGCTTAAAAACAAAAAACAATACAACCCAGCCTACATATTAAAACATATTACAAAAACTTAAATTTACCCATTTTCACATACTACTATACTGTACGGCCTTGTAAAAATAAATACATTAATATATTCCATAATTCGTAAAATTATTACCATTATTATTAATATTATTATTTAAATGTCTGATGTAGGATCTCATAACTTACAACGAGGGTTACAGTTATTGATGAATATATCAATCGAGCACTACTTCAAAATCTCCTCAGGAAAAACAAAAATAATGACATTCAAGGGAGATGAACGAATACGGTCTGAGATTGTTATCAATAATACAACAATAAAACGAATTAACAAATTTGTATACTTAGGATACGACATAAATTTCACTACGAATGATGATGTCTGTACCAAATTACAGAAATTTCAATGCCTGTGTGAGATAAGCAAAAGAAATTTTAAGAAGACGAGACACAATGATGAAATTTCATAATGACTGTACCAACATTACTATATGGGTACGAATCTTGGACATTGACTAAACAACAAACAAAGCGTAAAGATAAGAAAAGAAGTGAAGAAATAAAGAAAGAATTCAAATTTTTTAATCTGAATGAGGAAATAATTAGATATAAGAAGAAATGGATGGAGCATGTAATGCCTATGAAGGACACCAGATCAGCAAAGGTACTGTTTAATTAGAAGCCAAAATAGGGAAGAAGGAGGAGCTAAGAAGTGGAAACAACAAAATGTGTGAAGTATTTCTGCACTCGGCGAGAAAGGGACCTTGGCAAGATTATTGTTATGTGATCGGACAACTACTTGCAGTAACCACAGAGGAGATGGGGTAAAAAAGTCTTGAGCCGGTGCAATACAGAAGTGAATGGACGCTTGTTTATGATGCGGGTGGTCACAATTAAACCGCGGAAGGTCGCTGTAATGAATTCACACATTCATCTCGGACTGTCGATTATAGAGAGTTACCGCAGACACATCAGTCCTCAATGATAAATAGAAAGGACGTGGTTCTAGCAAATAGTGCAGGGCGGACATTTCCCCACATTTAAGACAGACATGAAACGTGAGCGAGACAGAAATAGCTATACTAGAATGAAAACGAAAATTACCGAAGCCTTACGAGTCACCCAAACTATCACGGCAAGCGAGTGCTGTGAATTTCCTGAACGTTTTGGAGAGATTTTTTATTATTTTATTTTTTATTTTGTTACAACTTTTTAGAGCCTAACATCTAGTATCTAAATTAGGCCATATTTACAATAAGAATACGATTAAGTTGTTACATTGATTTCCGCTACCTAGCGAAATCAAGTGAGTTGTTGTTTACAATTAGAGTACTGTTGTAAGTATAGGCATTTTATTACAAAAACTTAAGTGCTTGACTACATATAGGTTAATTTTTAATAAACGAAAAACTAATATTAGTAACATAACCCCTTAATTAAACCACCACCACTAGTTTATTACAAATTTTACTACGCTACTGCTAACTACAGTAAAAGTCAGTTTTTCTAAGGATAGATCTTCAGCGTGATCCACGTCCTCCGGAATTCCTTGAGGTCTGGCCCATCAGATGCGATTATGCGATTTCTGGAATGACCAAGACCGTCCAGGGTCTTCAGAGGGGTCGCCACCGGCTTCCGAGGAGTGGCTGTGAATCCCAAATCCTATTTGGGTCAATACGGTGCTGAGGAGGTGTATTAATCTCCTTTGTTCTATCAAGTCAAAGTTTATTTCCTCTTGTATAATTTCTTTTATATCTTACGTAAGGAACTTAATTTTATAGCTGTGTCCTTTCCGTTTTGCTGCCACATTATTTTATTTTTTTCAAGTGAGAAAAATAAACAATAATAAAGTATAATAATTGTCTCTTTTTCCTCTTCATCATGGCATGCAACGCTTGGCAGTCAATGCCCCGCCGCTTAGTAGGAATTATACCTTCCTGCTGGTGTAGGAATGCTTTGTCAGGCTATCCGCCGCATACCATAAGCTGACTAAGACTTGAATGCAGCGAAATGTTAAGGAGAAAGAAGTCTTTAACTACAGTATCGTTTACTGTTATGTTTCGTTGTATAACACGCCCTTCAACAAAACAAATAATCTCTCTTTTTTTCCCTTTTCTCCTCACTCTACTGCAAAATAAACTACTCTACTGTTAATTACGGATACTGTAATAATTGTCGGTCCAGTATTTGAGGAACGGCCTCCAACAGAAAACGGTGTCCTCCGGTAACACAGCGTCCAGCCCATCAGAAGGATCTTCTGGAATAGCCGGGTACGTCGGTCTCCAGAGGGTGCTATCGTTCTTGTGTCTGTTTATGACATATCCTTTGATGTTCAGTGCCATGCTTAGAAGTTAATTTCTCCATTGTTGGTGCCTTCTCGAGCTTGCTAACTGCTCAAGGTATTTTGTTTTGTAGTGCATAGAAATCCTGTCTGCTATTTGACTCAGAATTTCGC
Organism: Vandiemenella viatica; assembly: GCA_031002005.1. Lineage (NCBI taxonomy): Eukaryota > Metazoa > Arthropoda > Insecta > Orthoptera > Morabidae > Vandiemenella > Vandiemenella viatica. The sequence continues at coordinate 8,160 of JARYHS010003807.1, forward strand.
AGTCAGCCCTGTTTTTAATGATACTTCGAACCTCTTTTCCAATTAGTTGTTCACATTCTATTTCCCTCGCTTCCGCAAGAAGAATGCATTCGAGAACCACATGTTCAGGTGTTGCTTCCGCTCCACACTCGCATAGACTCGATTCTTTGAGGCCCCGCTGTGTAGCAAAATGTTATAAGGACCATGTCCGGTTATGAAGTGTATTAAGCCGGCGGAAGAATTTTGATGTTGCATTTCCAACCGTTCTTTGACATCTGGAAGGATGCCGTAAGTTCTCCGACCTGTACTGCTAATATTCCATTGATGTTGCCATTCTTGTAGGAGGGCCGACATGACTTCCTTTTTGGCTGCCACCGGTCGACCTACTATTTCTTCAGCTGCTCTCTTATCACCGGACTTTAGCCAGTATATTGCACCTCGTTTTCTTACCATCATGTCTAGGGGCCAGACACCTAAAACCGTGGTCAAAGCATCTGTTGCGGTGGTGCTATATGCACCACTTAGTCTTAAAAGAACTCCCCTCTGGGCTCTTCTAAGCGTTGTTTTTGGCTTAACTTTCTTCAGATGTTTCGCCCAGACACTCGCTCCATAGCTCCCTATTGATGCCAGAATAGCGTCAGGATAGAGCCTCATCACGTGGATGGGAAGATGAAATCGTCTTTGTCCAACGCTGATGAGTTTATGCATAACGACCTTCGCCCTGCTGGACACTTCTTCTATATGATCCAAAAATGTTAGACTCTCATCGATGGTAATGCCGAGATATTTGCACTTGCTTGTCCTTTTTATGCTGTTTCCGCTAACCTTTATAGTTGGATTCCGCTGCAGATTTCCGCGCAGAATCATATACTGAGTCTTCTGGAGAGCGAGCTTAAGCTTGGCCTCCGTGCACCATTTGTCAAGTTGCTCCAGGATGATATTGCTTCTCTGCTCAATTTCTCTTCTTGTTCCTCACTGTATCAGCAGAAGCAGATCATCAGCAAAGGCCACCAAGCCTAACAACCCTTCTAGTCCTTCCAGTCTACACAATATAGTTTCAAAACATATATCCCAAAATATCGGGCCACATACCGATCCCTGAGGACACCCTTTAGACAATTTTTTCTCAATGGTCATCCGTGGACATCTCAGTTTGGCATATCTGTTTCTACAGTAATCCCTAAATGAGTTGTATATATTGCTTGGACATTTTAATTCTCTGAGCCGAGCAAACAAACCTGGCCACCAGAGATTATCAAAAGCCCCTTTAATGTCAACGGATATTGCCAGTAAATAATCACTAGTGCATGTTCCAACCAGTTGCATTGCTCTGTTTATAGCGTCCTCTGTCGATCTGCCTGCTCTGGATCCGTACTGGTTTACATTCATTCCTACTATATTCCTATGCGCTTGTAGGCGCCAGACAAGAATTTTCTCTTGAACTCTACCAAGTACGTTGAGCAGGCAAATAGGCCGATAGGACTTGGGCTGGGTCGGATCCTTGCCACCCCCTTTCTTTGAAATGATCACCTGGCTTTGTTTCCATGCATTAGGGATTCTTCCCTGCTGTAAACATTTATTAAACAGATTGCACAACGGTGGGGCTAACGGAACAACTAGAGCCTGGAGTACCTCTGCCGCTATTCCATCTGGCCCGGGGGCCTTGTTCTTCGACATTGTATTTATCGCTTTTATCACTTCTTCTCCGGTTATTTCATCTGCTATCACCTCTGTTGTATAGATACGCTCTGCTTTGGTATGTAACTCCTTTTGTTCGTTCGTTTCTGCATCTGTTTCATCGTCTGGCAAGAGTTCGTGTAGCAGTACTTCCGCCGTCGTGCCCCAGTCAGTGGTTCGTGTCCCGTCAGCCCTCTGCACTGTCGACAACATGGTTGGAGGCTGTATCTTACCAGCTGCTATCTTGTAGGGGATACCCCAGGGGTCCGACCTAAGGTTTGTCTTAACATAGGCCTCCCAACTTTGCCACTTTGTTTGTACCAGTAGCTCCCGGAAAGAACTTTTCCTCTCCCTGTACCAGTCGAGAAGGGCGGGCCTTTCAGTCGCAATCAAACAACGTTGGTATACTCTTCTTACCTTGCGCATTTCCGCCCGTGCTTTTTGTAGCCGGTCGCTCCACGGTTTGTCTCCCACCTTTGTAGGTCTTTTTATTGGAATCGCCACCTTCATTGCTGCTTGAATGGAATTTCTAATACCTCTTGCTATAGCATCAACATCGTCACTTTCCAGGAGACCTGACGGCAGACTAAACACTCTCCTTAATTTGCACCAGTCAGCGTTTTTTATGTTATAGCGCCTACCCCTTCTTTGGCATCGAGTCTATCTCTTGCCAATTCAAACGTTATAACATTATGGTCACTACTCGTTAAGTTATCTTCAACCTTCCAATTTTGCAGAATGGTCCCTACATCTGGCGAAGTGAGTGTAACATCAATGTTAGACTCTGCACCTGTCTCGTTTCTATACGTGGGCGGATTATTGGGCTTATTCATAATTTCCAAATTTAAATCGCTTATCAGTTCTTCGAGCATAACTCCGGCTTAGTCCACATATGCACTATGCCAAAGTTCAGACTTGGCATTTGCATCTGCTGTGATGATGAATTTGCGTTTTCCAAGATCTGTACATATCTCCCTTATCTTGTCGATATAAATTTCAGTCGGGTCTTTATGCTGAAAGTATACGTTGATTAACACCATGCTGCACCAATCGGTGCTAACTTCCGCACATACTGTGTGCTCATCACAGTATTGCGTGATTTTAGTAACAGTAATTTGTTTGTTCAGGATTATTAGTCCTGCCATAGGAGTATTTCCTTCTACTATTATTTGAGAAGTCACCGGCATATGCGGAATTTGCCCATTTTTGGTGTACGATACTTGGATACAAATTATGTCCCATTGTTCCTCAGCTGCTAGCCTCCTCACCTCTTGCAACACCAAGTTACTTCGCCTTGCATTTATTTGCGCTAATTTAATATTATGATACATATTTAAGGGTGCCTTGTATGTATGTTGCAATGCGGCCAGGTTTGCTTAGGATCAAAAATGATCCTGCCATGTATCATTGTGAACTGTTTGAATATTACCTCTGGGTCAAAGGTCTCTCCTCGCCTGTCAAAGACCTTCTTGATAAGGGTAAGGAGCTGAGCGGGATCTGTGGGTAAATTCTTAGACTTCAGCTGAATGCGGTCTACTGCCTCCACCTAGGGAAACGTGATGGTTTTTCCAGCCGGATGTAGCGTTCTGGTTAGATGCCGTAGTGCCATCGTGAGAATGTGTTCTTCTTCTAATCTTGTTAGTTTCAAATTTTCCTCAATGTTTTGATACACGTAACTACTATCAATTTTTGCGCAATCACGGTTTTTGTATTCGGTAAATAGTACCTGCTGTCGTGTTTTTAGTGTCGTGCGTTCGGAATACTTGGGCTCCAACCTAACCCAGCTTTACCTACTCTAGATGGTAACCGGTTTAGATTTGTGCTAACAGTAGGGCTCTGAATTGATTCTTGTACTAGGTCGCTATCCACTTGGATTCCGATGTCCTGTTTGTTTACTTCGAGATTCTTTCTCAACTTTTCGCGATAGCTTGCCGCTCGTGCCGCATCCCTTCTCTTTCTAGAAGGAGTTTTCCTTTTCTTTTGTTTCTCTCTAGATATCGCTTCTTGTGTCTCGTTTGTTAGGTGCATGTTTTGTATTAAACCTTTTGATTCCATTACTAGTTTTGTTTTGTTACTTATACTCTGTTCTATTTACTACTCTTTGCAGAAGATGCTGATAGGTCATGCATTCCTTGCAAACGTTGTGGACAGAAGAACTTATCCGGCAGAATACCCGAGAAGATTTATTGTCAACTATTGATGTTCCTGGATCAAGGACAACTTCGATTTTCCATGGCCAAGAAATTTCTGAAATCCGGTTTTAATACTGAGTTCGCTTAAAGACTAAGTTTATTTATGATTCGTTTTTTTTTTATGATGGGTAATGGGGAAAATTCGTAATTACTCAGCTTTGAATGAAGTAAAATGATGCTACCAATTGCCGACGTCCGTTTTGTGGACGCAGGTGCAGTCAGTCTAAACGTTAGATACCAGAATGGAAATAGTCTTCAAAATATAAAGCTTGAATTATATCTCTGAACTACACAGCAGTAGTAAGGACATAAATTAAACTGACTGTGGTGGGCGAGCTTCATCCTTGTGTCCAGGCAGCGGTGCAGTGAAGGGGAGTTGTGAAACGCGCTGGGTTTGTGACTCACCACAGCTGACGTTCCGCCAACACTTCGCTCCTAGAGTTCTCAATCGATAGTGAAATATGCTGACACCTTGCTATAAATGATTCAAATCAAATAGGTATTTTATTTAGTACCTGCTTGTTCTATACACTAATCCAGTATGTGATATTGTGTTTCAAAATTTGCTAGTAAAAAAACTGCGATCTCAACAGCCGTACATTTCATTCAAACAGTAATTAACGTGACACAAATTTAATGGTATTTTATACGCACCGTCTTCACCCTGATCCATGTCAGAAGTCATATTCCTCCTTCGTCTCCTTCTACCGCTACTCGTTCCAACATCATTCATTTTGAAATTTCGATTTAAAACTTGTTAAGAATTTTGTATACACCTACCTGAAAGACCAGTACCTAATTACCGTATGTCTTCACTCCTCGTGGAAGGTTATACATTTTACCTATAATGTCATATCTACGCAAAGTTTTTTTTTCACTATATTCACTGTAACTTTTATTTTTTGTAATATATCCGACATTAATTACACGCTTTATATTAGCTTGACTTGTATGTATGTATGAATGTTACGGAATTTTACAACTCCATTTTGACCAACTTCCCGATGTCCCAGCTGTTTGAAATTTGGCACACATATTAAGAACCGGTGACAATACAATAATTTCATAGTTATATCCAGCTATTCTCATTACTTTGACAGTAACAACAGAAAAATGGTTGAATGTCGTGGAATTTAGCAAATTAATTTTAACCCAATTCCAGATGTCCGAGTTGTTTGAAATTTTGCTCCTGTATTGATAACTGATTACAATACAATAATTTCATAGCTATGTCTTGATATTCTGATTACGTTGACAGTATAAACATAAAAATTTTGCATACGTTTTAAGAACCGTTGACAATACAGTAGTCTCTTAGCAACGTCCTGCTATACTCGTTACTCTGACGGTAACAATAGAAAAATGGTTGCCATGTAATGGAATCTTTCATTTCAGTGTTTACCCGCTTCCTGACGTCCGAATCGTTTTAAATTTTGCACACTTATTAAGAACCGATAAAAATTCAATAATTTCACTCTCACCACGTTGTCAGTGTATCCTATACTTGATGGGATTACTGAGTTAGGCAAATGTAGCCGCGACATTAGTGCACAGGTGGTTTACGAGCCTTGATTGCTGTAGACGATCGTCTTCTGTTGTCTCCTATCCAGAAAGGTTTCTCTGTCTGAAGTCGCTTAACGTGATGTTGAATAGTAAGTATTCGAAATATTACTTCGTACTATTATAGAAAAGTAGCCTTCCTCGTTTACCCTGCTATTGAATCTCTTGTTGAGTTGACCATTTAATTGTATTTTACTCGTGGGAATAATAATTAAAAATGAAACTACAACTCAAAGAAAAAGAGAGATTGGCGAAGAAAAGCGAACAGTAAGAAACATACTTTTTAAACTATCTGAACTAAAAAGTTAAAAATAAAATTGTAGTTTAAAAAACTAAAATCACGCTTTTGTAGTAATGTGAACTAAAAGGTTAAAAATATTATTTGAATATAAACATTTTTTTAACAGTGATAGGACGTCCCACAATTCAGGATTTTTTTTTTTTTAATAAGCATAAAGTATAAAGTCACTGATTACAAAATTAACTTTAATGTTAAAAAAGCGTGGGGTGCGCTCTACATAACTTTTGACAATGACTCTGTCTTTACAAACAGCCAACGACAAAAAATATAAGACAGCTGAAATAGCACCCCATGCTTTTTTACATTAAAGTTAATTTTGTAATCAGTGACTTTATTCTTTAAGCTTATTCAAAAAAAATTAATTTATCCTGAATTGTGGGACGTTCTATCTCTGTTAAACAAAATGTTTATATTTAAATATTATTTTTAACCTTTTAGTTCACATTACTACGAAAGCGTGATTTTAGTTTTTTGAAGAAGTTTGCAGCTATTGGCGGTGAAGTAGTAAAGCACTGTACCATACAGTGGATGGTTACGGGATCGAATCCACCATCGTAGAAACATTTTTGGAGTGAAAACTTTCTTACCCCCGTTGGGCGATTTTTGGAAGGGTAAACGACTTCGCGTCACCGACATGCTAATGTTAATAATATATCTGTATCTGTTAATAATATATATGACGTGTTGCGCTTATGATATTCATAGTTTTCACTTCTGTAGATCACTGCCAATTTTTTTAAATATTAATTTTTTGTAATAAATGGCTATTGTACGGAATTATTGACGCGTACTGTATTTAGCGGAGTCTGAGAAAGAAGTGCAGAATCGTTTGCGACCAGACTATCAGAACGTTTTATAAAATTCTGACCGAGATATTATTTAAATGGAAAAATCTGGTAAGTGCGAGCTGTCTGTGAGATCCCACTCACAAAATCATTGTTATAAAAATAATTGTAAATAAAATAGGTTAAACAGACTTCACAGCATAAGTAGTTTGTTTAGACATGTGGGTAATTTTAAGTTTGTTTAATAATTTAGTTTGTTATAGTTGGTACTCCTGTTGTTGGTGGTGGAGTGGGAGAAAAGTTGTCAAGATGGCGAGAGAGGCACTAAGAGAGAATGTATGAATAGGAGTGTGTTTGGCAGTGTATTGTAGTAGAGAGTGTTTGAAGTATAAAATAAAGTTTGGCAAATAAATGAGCGTAATGATTGAATTATTTGTCGATTATACCTGTTGCGCTAAAATGTATAACTTGTAAAGTGGTTTGTTGACTAGTAGTAATAACACGCTAAGTGATATCGTTACCGCCAAAACCAACAGTCGGGCCATATGTTGCAAGGAGCGGGATATCTACTTACTGCTGGTTAATATAAAAATTAGCAGTGGGACTTAGCACGTCAATTGGTACAAAAATTAATGGCTGACACGTTTCCAGGTTAGGAAGTGGACTCCGTCCCAGTTCCCAATGCTGCGCCACGTTACTGATGGAACCACTAATGCAATCGTTTGGTTATAATAAAATTTATTATACACATAATTACATAGATTGAATGCTCAATTAAGAGCTCTGGTTCAGTAAATCAGTATTAACACATGGTTAAATAACTTCAAAATAAAAATGTTTGATTGTTTTGCTCTACATTTATAAACCGTATTAAATGTAAGTACAGTATTTTTAAAAGTAGCAGCATATGATTGATATTGATGACAAATTTCAACCTCCTAGTTAATATTTTTTTCGAGACAGACCTGGTAACAAAAATAGTGGACATCAGCTCAAGACTTTTTATTCAAATGAAATAAATATCTTAAATACCTCTTTAACGGGATCTAAATATCAACACTCACGTGTTGGGGTTAAAAACTATATATTTTCTTTTCCGATCCTCTTTATTGTATCAATCCTTCATAATATAATTTTGCGAAATTTTAAATACGATATTCGGTTTTAGGGTAAACTAAACACACAACATGCGAAAATTTTAAGTCTCTAATTTATCCTTTAGCGGTAAACGATAGACAGACAGACGGACAGAGAGTGGAGTTCAGCAATAGGGTTCAACTGGGTCCAAAATTCTAAAAAAAAAAAAACTAAAAAAAACCATGTTTGATACTGGCGTGAGAATATAAACAAACTTATCCATTGTCCTGTTGTCCTGTTGTCCTGTTTCATCAACTTTGTAACTGGTAACAAAGGCTGAGCAACATGAATTCCCGGCCACTTGTCATATAAATATTATTTCTATTAGGTGTTTTTTTGTATCATAAGCCAACGTCTCCTTTGATAACTAACCGAAATGTATTAATGAGCTAACGTTTTAAACCTTAAGGTCTCAACTTTGATCGAATCATATTTTAAGAAACTAATTTTTCGGAATTCAACCTTTAGAGGGCAAAACAGTCAATATTTCTACAACACGTTTTTGTGTCACGAGCCATTTATCTCCCTTGATATCAAGCCTATATAGATAAATGAGAAATCATTTTAATGACTGAGGTCTCCGCCGTGGTCACATTATATTTTTCGTAATTCGACCCTAAAAGGGCAAAATTATCATTATTTACATAACATATATTTTTGTCAAGTGCTAAATCGAGAAATGAGGTATTATGGTAGAGATTACGATCTCAGGTTTGATCAAATTATATTTTAAGAAAGGATTTTTTCGGAATTCGACCCTTAAAGGGCAAAGGTATCATTATTTCTGTAACGTAATTTTTTTTATCATGAGCCATTTGCCTCCATTGATATCTAACCGAAACAGATAAATGAGCTATCATATTAAAGATTGAAGTCTTCTTCTTTGGTCACATAATTTGTTAATAACGAAATTTTTCCGAATTTGACCCTTAAAAGCGAAAAAGTAATAACTGTGAAAGTCGCGCGTAGGAGACAGTTCACTAGATAGCAGTGGCACATATCACAGAGATATTAATAAACTGCTTCATTGGCGTCGAGTTTTGTCACATACCTATTACACTAAACAAATAAACAATTGTGACAAATGAGGCTGTTCTTCTTTCATTCTATTACAAATTACTACTATTCATTTTATTCCCGAGATTTCCGCACTGATCATCTAATTATTCTAATACTTGAACTAAGCTTTGAGTTTAATGTGTTTCTGTCAGCAGTTCGATATATGACACAAGCTACTTCGATTACGATCTTCTCGTTCAAATTGTTTCCAGAAAGTGGAGATGTTAACATGCCCACTACTAGTTACTCATTCAGCATATCGTTTTTTCTGCTAAGACTCAGTATTCTGAATCCCACCAGCAAACACGAGATCAGGGGCGTGTCAAGGTTGAGTGCCAAGGTCACCGTTATGACTTACGACTGCACAAGCAGGTAACAATCGTAATGACGACAGGTTTCAACCACTTTAATGTGACTTTTCTTTTTAGTCCCGGCCGGACTAGTTTAAGCTGGAAGAATGTACTAGCTACGAAGTCATGTGCACACCCACTTTCCTGTAATGCAAATTTTCTGGACTTATATCAATTAACATTTAGCACATTCTGTAACAGTAAATACTTAAATTATTTAACCGTATACAATAATAAAAATAATGTAATATAAATACGTTTTTCATTTCATTTACTACATCAAAATCTTAAAAATACTTTAAAAATTCGGCTGCCGGGAAATGGCATATGTTTCGTTTGCGGGAGAACAAATGTTCTAATTCCCGTTCAGCCGTTGAGAATTCGGTTCTCCATAGTTTCCCGAAAAAAACTTCATAAAATGCTAGGATTGTTAGTTCAAAATGCCAGTGCCGAATTCCTTCCCGTTCGTCGCCACATATCTTCTCCGAACTCAATGTCTATGAGCTGTGCAGCCATAGAAACAGGTTTCGTTTCCATGAATATTAAATACGAAGCAGTTTCTCAAAGTCAACAACTGGAATCCTACAAAACGTAATGCGTGGTAATAAAATAGATAGCTACGACTCTAGATTTTTTTCTTCCTGTCATCAGGTTCTTTAATTGTTGCTCTGGTAAGGGCTCACACGTTTATGTTTCTGGTGTGAAAGGTTTGGTCGGCATCATACCGTTGCGTTGCCTAGGTATCGCCCGATTGCATCTGATACCTAGTTTCCGGAGAGAAGTGGCTGCGAACAAGGAGAGGACCAAAGTAGAACGGGAAAGCGCTCATCCACTGCACGGCCATACACCACCAGCCCAGTCCAGAAAAAGCTTCCTGAGAACTAATTGGATCACCTGAATGGCAAAAGTACAGTTGTGGAAACTGAAGGTCCCTAACATCTCGGAACCACTGACATTTGCAGAGCGCTTGCCACCTGGTCATGAAGAAGACTGGAACGTCTGGCGGTCCTTAAATCGATTGCGAACAGGAGTGGGCAGGTCCAAGGAAACCCTAGTGAAACGGAGTTATACTGATGCTACCACTATTAAATGTTAATTTGGTGAAGGCCAAACAACGCTCGAGTACCAATGTGACCATCATCCTGCAAGAAATATGATCTGTTCCGAGCAACATCGAATGCACTTGAGGTTGCGAAATACTGGGCGAAATGTGTTTAAAGTTGTTAATTTGCACAATGTTTTAACTGTGTATTTGATTTTTTATGATTCGAGAATAATAATAATAATCAGGTTCTAGACTGGTTTGATGTAATTTCAACCCTTTCTTATATTGAGCTAACCTATTCATCTCAACACACCCCTTACAATTACCTGCAGTCATATATTGTATCAACTGTTCCCTCCACTTACAAATTAACCAGACGCTCATGAGCTATCGTTGTGCTTTTTCTTTCTCTTTATTTCTTCTACAATTTTTTTTTTTTTTTTTTTTTGGGTGCGTTATTTCCAATATATCTTTATTTTGTACTTTACCTATCCAGTTAATTTTCAACACCCAACTATAGCACCAAATTTCAAATATTTCAGTTTTACTTGTTTCTGGTATTCCTGAAGTCCACGGTTAAATATTCATAAAATGCTATGCTCAACACATATGGTTTTGGAATTTTGATTCGGAGATCTAGGTTAGGTTAATATTTGAATACAAAAAAAAAATCTTTTCTTTTTGAAGAAGGCTTTTTCACTATTGCATTCTGTTGTTGATATCGGTCTTGCTTCTACCACCAGTTGTAATTTTTCTTCCAAAATAACAGAATGCTCTTACTTCTCCTACTACATTTGATATCATAAAGTGCAAAAGTAGTTGGGTGATGAAATTGAGCTAAATAAAATTTAAGATAAATAACTAGAATTGGAAAAATAGATATGCAGGTAAATTGCGACCGTGGCATATCCTGCATTATAATTCACTTAAATTATTTAGACTCTTCGTCTGACAATCCAGACCATATTTTTACATTTATTCCAACATTATTACTATCATTCCTGCTGTAGTTCACAGTTTTTGAAATTCTTTGATTTATGAAAAGTCCAAATTCTTATCTCACTACCTTTTTCATGATGTTCAGTAATTTTTCAGTATCCTCACTCTTGTAAGGGATCATGTATAAACCACGTAGCTCCATTTTTGTCTCCTGTGAACCCCCTACCCCTCACGTAACCCGACGTGGCTTTTGTCTCTACCCCGCCTCCCCCCACGTAGCACGTAGCTTTTTCCCTTTTGATTCCAGAAGACATTTTGTACTGTTTTCTCTTGTCAGACTATTGTAAATTACATACGGAGATAATTAACTGAGGGAAATAAATATTCACATGCTGTTGTGAGTTGTGTTCCTCATTTTAACTGTGAAAAATGTTATGGCCTGGCTCGGAAACCTCCCCCCCCTCCCCCCACGTAGCCCAGCGTGGCCTTCGAGCCAACCCCTACCGCCCCTCTGGACAGAGCCACGTAGTTTGTGCACGGTCCCTTAAAGCTAACTATGCCAGCCATCTTTTGGAGCATTTAGGGTAACTTTTGAAAACCAGATCTGGATGGACGTGTCCTCAAGAATTCTATGTCCAAACGCTACTATTTACAACTGCACTCGGCGATTGTTTCCACTCATACCACATTCAAAATTCCTCTTTTACTTCCTTGATCGCTTTCTGCACATACAACAGTCAGTGCCAATATGCTAACTGATTAGCCGGCAGCAGATGAATCTCCGCTATGTTTCTGGTGACAGATATCAGTATAAAAAATGAATATGTGTTTTGATCTACGACACTTGAAAAAGTAACAGAACAATCCACCAAAACTTGCAAGATTGTAATCAAATATGGAGCGATCGTATGGCTTATTATCTACTTGGTGTGAAACACTCACTTAATGGAATAACTAACTGATATAGGGAATTAAATTCAACGAATACGTCGACAAGATGGCGAAGAAAGCTATAGTGTCAGGACACGAAGAAGACTTAAAACTGCCCACTTCAGAATTCCACCAAACCATCAAACAGCGAGCAAAAGAACTATGGCAAACGGAATGGAGTAGCTCTTCACAACTAAAAGGTACACACTACGGCCGCATACAACCAGATATCCCCGTCAAGCCTTGGTACTACAAATGGAATGTCAACAGGCGGTACATCACAAGTATCATTAGAAGTCGCTTCCACCATGGTAATTTCCCCAGCCATTTAAATCGAATTCGGCTCAGAGAAACTCCACAATGCGACTGTTCAGATACAGCAGTAGGCGATTTAAACCACATTTTATTTTCCTGCCAGAAATATAGAGCACAACAAGACAAAATGTTAAAAAGACTAAAAACCCTCGGTATTCCTTTACCAACGAATGTGATTATCTTGCTAGCCTCCAACGACAGAAACATTTATAGGACAGTAATGACATTTTATAAGGATGGAGACATATTTATCTGAATCCTCCCCATCTAACTCTTAAAACTGCACCATACATACGCCAGAAACTACCTCTTTAATGTATGCTATAGATGCAGTCTCGTCGTAAATATATAACGACTAAAATGAACGTCTTACTGGTAGTTGATTTAGATAAGACACAACTTATCGACAAAACATTCAATTTTAGAAAATGATACATCAAGAAGAAGGAAAACACCTAGCTTAGCTCTACTTATACATATCACAAAAATGTAACCTTTATACCAATTAGAATTTTCTTGTTAAATGTATCCTATTTACATGTGAAATCACAAGTATACAATGTCAAATTATAATGTTTGAGTGTGAGCAATGCAACCTTTAATCTCCAATCAATGTATATATATTATTATTTATATCTTCGTATTAATTAATAATAAAAAAATGTAAATACTCTGAGATTGTAATATAACGAGTTCCACAGGCGTTTTTAATATTGTACTGGGGTAGTTGTAAGTTCTTAGGTTTAAGTAGGATTAGTGTTGTTGTCTTTGGAGAGTCAGAGAGAGAGGAAGTGTTATTGTCTTTAGAGAGAAGGAGAAATACGTGCAGAAGCACGCACAAAAAGTCTTGCTGCGGCTGTGGTGTAATTTTAGAAACGAAATGTGTTGAGTGGTGATATTAAAAGTGAAGTATACTTATGTACTATTGTTTTTTTTTATTTAGTAGTTGCTAGACTTATAAAAAAAACTCATTAAAATCGTTGCGCTTAGCATTACGGGCCGGGTTTCAAGCAAAGATATTCTTGGAACCGAATTGTTACGTTATTAGTTAACATTTTTGGAGCTAATCCTTCCAGTACGTCCTTCTGAGCGTACAAAACAGGATATAACCTCCCAAATATAATAGCCTCACACAGTAATTAGTTTTACTGTAAATGTGAGAAGGAGAGGTTACATGTGGCTTACCCTGCCAGGATCTGAGGTTTTTGTGAAGCGGCAGATTGCATGTGGACCAGGTTGTCAGAATTGGTAAAGCAGCAGAAGTTGTAAGTGTTGATTTCTGGCTAGAGGAATTTTCTGATGGTGATGCTGCAGAACGGAGGTGGACAAGTCTGCTGAAACGACAACGTGGCGGACGAAGAACTACGAAGCAGAAAGGCGCATTTGGCAAGTACCGATCTATGTTTATTTAATCTACGTGGGACTACTAGAAGAGTCGTCGGTAGTTAAAGTGATTGGGAGAGCAATAATTAGTTGTTGCTGTGTGGTAAACTAAAGACTGAAAATTAACGTAAAAATTTAACTGTTGAAATTAATTTTGATTGAGAGACAAAGTTTACAGATTTGAACTGCAACAACGTTAAATTCTGATAATAGTAAAGAATTAAATTCAAAGATAACAAGAGATTATTGTAAAAGACGTTAAAAACTAAATTTGTAAAAGGAATCTAGTAGAATGTTTACCTTAAAATTAGGCGTCTGTGGATATCTCGTAATTAATAAGGCAGAGAAATAAAAGAAAATTATTGAACAAAAAGGGGGGCATTTATTTATAAGTAATTATATAATTTTTTTTAGTTGTATGTGTGTGTTTGGATTTAAATTTCAGCTCTGTTCTGGAGTGGATTTATTCTGTTCTGCATTTCTGAAATGTTTTACAGAAGCTACAAAGAATAGTAGTAAGTAAAATTGGTTTCTTGGTTTCTCTTGTCAATGTTATCGGCGTTGATATCAGTGTGGTACTAAGGGTATTAATGATTTAATTTGATAAAGCAGGAAATGTTGTGTGTCAAAAGAATTTCTTGTTGTTCCAAATAATTTTTTTTGTGTGTGTTGGGTACGTCAAGGTATTTTTTTTGATAAATATGGCAAGTAATTACGTTGATTTAATGAAAATGAATGTAGGAAGTGATTTCGAAGATACAAGTAAAATGTCGGGTTGGCGGACAGACAGTACTGGTGCAATTAGTCTAAATGTGGGAGATGCGAGCAATGATTTGCAAGGTCCGACAAGAAATACTAGCAGTCCTAATGGCGAATCCGAGGTAAAGAGGGTGGATGAATATTTTGATAATAGCAGTAATGATCAGAATGTCGAGCTAATGAATGGATGTAATATTAATGGGGGGAGAGAATATCATGATGATGGAGCGATCTCACCAGAATTAAGCCGGTCACTAAAAACTCGAGAAAGGAACCAGGATACCCAATCTGATACCCAATCATTAATGTCGTTTTTGATGAAAATGGAAAAGAAACTAGAAAAGGCAAATCAAGAAATGAAAACAGAAATTAATAAAAGGATCGATTTGAGTCAAAAGAAGATGCGAAGGAGGATTACTTTCTGTGAGGGATGAATTAAATAAATTTCAAGAGAAATGGAAGCAAGAAGTGAAAGCAGAATTAAACAATTTTCAAGAAAAGGTACAACGAGAGGTTGCGGTACTGGTGGAACAGGGTGTGCGAAGTAACCATGAGAAACAGTGTGCGGTTATTGAAGACGTTAAGGGAATTGTTGCTGAGAACCAAAGAAAATGCAAGGAGGAATTAAATGCTGTAAATAAAAATATAGTCTCTGTAGAGCTTGGTATAAGCAAGGGGAAAGAACAAGCTGAGGTAGTGCGGGAAGAAACAACCTTATGTAAAATTATGTCAGCAATAGACGAGGAAAAGATGATAGTTAGGTGGCCCGTCAAGGGGAAGGCAATTACTACTGTTAAAAGCAACAAAACAAAAGCAGTCAAACATATTTTTCAAATGGAAATGGAACCTTATGTAATTTTAGGGTGCAATGGGGATTTCAGAATAGACAACAATTGGCTCACATTGGTGGGAGTGAAGTCGGGCATGAAATGGAGTTCGCCAGAGCTTACAATCAATGCCACACATTTGAAGGTACGCATGGGAAAAGAAACGGGTGCAATACAGGTAGTTTCATGGGGAGATGCAAGGTCAATACGGCACAGGAAGACCATGTCTCGTGTTAGAAATAAATGCCGAAGTTATTGTTCGGGGAGCGCCTGAAACAGTGACTCTACTCCGAACGAAATACTAAACATGCGGACATGCTATACCCAATTTTCCCGGTGAAGGAACACCCTTTTTAGCGACAGCGAAATTTTTCAATCTGTATAAATCTAAAATCTGATCCTAAAAGATAAAGCCCAAAATCCATCTACTTGTCTTTCGCTCAAGTGAGCGGACACCTTTGCACAATCACCAAGGCGATTTATAAGTACCTAATATATTAAAATACCAGGTGAATACCCTACCACGGCTTTAACTGTAGATATATAACAACAGGAGTGCGAGTGTTGATGTACGTTCAGTGTTGTGTGTAACAGTGTTATTGGCTTTGTCGAACGAGTGCCAATAGCTGCGGCAGAACGAACGAGTATCAAATTTTATTTGGTCCAAGTACCAGTATTCTCTGTATGGTGTGTTACATGCTAAGGGACCATTTAAAGTTACAATAGTAGGTATGTACTGTATGGTTTGCTAAACAATTTTACTATGGCATGAACTGAGCATTGCTAGTAAAGTTAACTTATGATGATTGTGTAATTAAAATTGCCAGAAGCAGGTGTAACATGTGAATGTACTGTAAGATGATTCACACTGAACTTGTAGCAAAAAGGAATGCAGATGGACAAGGGGTGTAATACATTTCGACAAAAGAATACTGTTTGGTGGAGTAAAAGTGGTGTGACAGCATTGCATTTGTCTCAATGTGGGGGCAGATGCAACCTTTAATCTCCAATCAATGTATATATATATTATTATTTATATCTTCGTATTAATTAATAATTTTAAAAAAATGTAAATACTCTGAGATTGTAATATAACGAGTTCCACAGGCGTTTTTAATATTGTACTGGGGTAGTTGTAAGTTCTTAGGTTTAAGTAGGATTAGTGTTGTTGTCTTTGGAGAGTCAGAGAGAGGAAGTGTTATTGTCTTTAGAGAGAAGGAGAAATACGTGCAGAAGCACGCACAAAAAGTCTTGCTGCGGCTGTGGTGTAATTTTAGAAACGAAATGTGTTGAGTGGTGATATTAAAAGTGAAGTATACTTATGTACTATTGTTTTTTTTATTTAGTAGTTGCTAGACTTATAAAAAACTCATTAAAATCGTTGCGCTTAGCATTACGGGCCGGGTTTCAAGCAAAGATATTCTTGGAACCGAATTGTTACGTTATTAGTTAACATTTTTGGAGCTAATCCTTCCAGTACGTCCTTCTGAGCGTACAAAACAGGATATAACCTCCCAAATATAATAGCCTCACACAGTAATTAGTTTTACTGTAAATGTGAGAAGGAGAGGTTACAGCAACCAGCAAGTGAATTGTCAGAAATGATGTAATATAGGTTGTAGTCTAGCAGATAATGAAAAACCCATGTAAACAACAATATTATGTTTTATAACTAAATGAAAACAATATGTACACACCAATGTCAAGTTTACAAAGGCTGGCTGTATGGCCGACAAGGCTAAAGGCCAATAAATAAATAAATAAATAAATAACTGATATTAATTACAGAGCAGTCCAAAGAGTCAAAACCTTCGAAGAGGATTCTTGCAAAAACTATGAAAAACTTTAGATAAATATTTTATAATACCATTGAAATGCTTATCCCCGGCGAATACCAACTTGCAGAGATGATTAAATCTTTATTCGTTTATTTTCCACATGGCAGTAAGCTGCATAACCCCGTACCGTAAATCTAATAATTCTAAGGCGGATGCTTTTAATTAAGAATTGCTAATAATTATTCACGATGTTTGCAGAATACATTTACCCAGTGGCAACATAATAATTCTTCGCAACACTTAAGTCAACGCATACTGTTATCAGTAATGTGATTGTTTACAGGTTGCTTGTATATTTGTCAACGGTTGTTGTTTGAGTTTGGTATGTGTGGTTGTAACTAAGAACTCAGTGGGAAGCATGTGGGAGCATGGTTATAAAGTGCAAACCTTGTTCAAACATTTTATTACAAGAATCATGGTCAACGATTAAACTTATACAGAATATCACAAATAATATAATACAATATAATACATAAGAAAACTTCGATCATGCAGATTATGATCTTAATAAATCCTGTACCAATACAAATATATGTTAAAGCGATGATAACCTTGTTGAGCCATGAGAATATCCTAATCACAATATCTCAACTTGTATTAAACATGCAAACAGAAAATCCTTACGTGCTTGGAAACGTAATATAACTCTTACCAATTTACCATCATATAACAAATTTACAGCTAGTACCAAATACAAATTTGTACATAGGAGGCAAAATACAGCAGTTATTTTAAACAAACAGGAATCAGTTTACCTTCAGTTTAACCTTAAGAATCAAGTTCTTACCAAAAGGTTCTGACACACTATAGTGTGTACACGCCGGCACCTAAGTCGTTACCACCCACACACACTGATAAGGTAGCGGGAATGATTAGCACCACATATCGGGGAATTTTGTCCATTCCCGTGACAAAATTACTAAGCACAATTAACAAGAATACAGTAAGCGACGCACTTTGTAGTTGGGGTATACTACCTCAAATACCCGACAGTGCTAGAAAATGGTAAATTATCACCTCGAAGCCACCGCTAGCCCCGCCCGCTGCCATGCTCCCCAACCGGCGGAAAACCGCTCACGAACATAGAGCGCAGCGGAGGAATTCCCTCGATTAATGCGAGCGAGGAACGGTCTCGGTCGGGTCACAAATCCACATCATGTGGTACTTCCAGGCCACCGGGTCAAATTACAAGTCCTCGCTTATACTAGCAGACCTCTAACGTCGCAGTCAATTAAGGAAAATATTAGGCCCAACGAACCAATCCACCGCTGCCGACCGACTGACTTCCCGGTTTCGTGTCCCCGAAAATCAACTCCATTAACTGGTAGAGGGCACCACCAGAGCCACAGCGCGCTCTCACGGGCGAAACTAGCACGCGGGCTCTGCAGGAACCAGCATCAGAAGACAATCGAGGGCGGAGAAAATAAACAATGCGAGCCGAGCACGGCTCAAGTTTATTTCCGCTGCGGAATGATCTAATGAACAGTGTCATCGTTGTTACAGTTTTATACAAATGCAAAATGCAAATAGGAGATGCTTTCAAGATGCTCCAATCACTCGGGTTAAGTCAAATATATATTTATTGTTTCATAAATTGGTCAATGGTACAGGAGACATAAACGATCATCAGCGATCTGAATGCTAATGTTCCGTACGCACTCCACAACAACTTGTAACAGCCCTCAAACCTAAAATTAAATGGAATTGTCTTTTATGGACCATTCGTAGTAAGCTAGAGTTTGGGTGAATATGATCTTGTATGTTTGTTTTTCAATTAACTGTAAATCAGTGTAAACAGACTTTGTTTTATGAAAAGAAATTATTTAGAGGCCATTTAATATCTTTAAGTGATCACCGGCTATTAGTAATGGAGCTGAGGATTGCGACAGAGAGGAGAAAATAAGAAAGACAGGATAGAAGATTAAGAATATGGAAGTTGAAAGAGAAGAGGAATGAAGAGGAATACCAGAGAATAATAAGGAGTAAGATACCAATAGCGGAAATGGGGACAGTGGAAGAGGAGTGGGAATATTTTAAAACAACGTTAGTCCAAGCAGCAGAAACAGTGTGTGGAAGGACTGGTAACACAAAAAGGTGGAAAGAAACAGCATGGTGAAATGATAGAGTTAAACAAGCAGTGGAACTCAAGAACAGGGCCTTTAGGAAATGGTTCAAGCAGAAGACACAGGAGACAAGGGATGACTACGTGAAGAAAAAGAAGGAGGCAAAAAAAATAGTAACCGAGGAAAGGAGGAAGTGACTGGATGAGTGGACCAACATGATGGAAGAAGATAGTAAAGGAAATAAGAAAGTATTATATGGAATGGTAAAAAGGAAGAGGAAGGAGAGGATAGAAAATGTCAACATGCTGGACGAAGATGGAAACGAAATAAACAACTCAGAAAAACTAAAAAGGATGTGGAAGGAGTATTTTGAAGCCTTACTGAACCCAAATTGGTCACAGGATGATGCAGTTGTTCAGGAGAAGAAGGAAAATAGCAACCGTGTAGGAGAGAAAGAGAAGGATCTAACTTGGGAAGAAGTGGAAACAGCTCTGGGAAAGATGAAGGGTGGAAAGGCACCAGGCATCGATGAAGTGAGCGTGGAAATGATAAGGGCAGCGGGAGTAGTAGGAAAGCAGTGGCTATACCGTGTGATGAGAAAGGTGTGGAATCAGGGCACAACTCCTGAAGACTGGAAAAAAGGAATAATTTTACCTATATTCAAAAAAGGGAACAGGAAGGAGTTTAAAAACTATAGAGGTTTTACACTGATGTGCCACTGTGCCAAAGTGTATGAGAAGATAATTGAAAAAAGAATACGTGACAGGGTGGAAAAAGGGCTAAGGGAAGAGCAGTATGGCTTCAGATCAGGGAGATCAACGGTAGATCTGATATTTGCCATGAGACAGCTGCAGGAAAAACATTATGAGTATGGAAAGGATCTACTGTTGGTATTCCTCGATATCGAGAAAGCATATGATTGTGTACACAGGAGTAAGGTATGGAAGGCATTGGAGAAGAGAGGAGTTCCCAAAGAAACCATCAAGAGAGTGACGGAACTGTACCAAGGAAGTGTGAGCTATGTGAAAATAGGGGAAGGAAGATCAGATTGGCTGGAACAAAGGAATAGACTAAAACAAGGAAGTGCCCTATCACCACTACTCTTCATTGTAATCATGAATGAAATAATGCAGAAGGTGGCAGCGAGGATGGGAGAGGAAAACATGAAGGTGATGGCTTTTGCGGATGATCTGAGGATTTGGGGGATGAAGAAGAGGAAGTGCAGTGGCAGTTGGATGTATGGACAGACAGTGTGGAGGAATATGGCCTGAAATTTAATGTAAATAAATGTGAGTACATGGTAACAACCAGGAAAAAGAATAGAGTAGCCCAAGGAATTGTGATGGCAGGGGAACAACTAAAGAAGGTAAACAGGTTCAAGTACTTGGGGAGTGTATTAGAGGAATGTGGAGGAAATGATGGCGAGATAAGTGAAAGAGGAAGACAAGCAGAGGCGTTCCTAAGGAGCATTAGAAGCCTGATATGGAATAAAGAGGTGCCACAGAGAAGCAAGAGAGTAATCTATCATACGTACTATGTGCCTATCTTAACTTATGCCGCTGAAACGTGGACAATGAAAAAGCGGGACATCGTCAGAGTACAAGCAAGTGAAATGAAGTTTTTAAGAGGTGGAATGGGAGTCACTAAAATGGACAGAATAAAGAATGAAGTGATTAGACGCACCATGAAAGAGGAACCCCTACAGGAAAGGGTAGAGAGGACCAGACTGAGATGGTATGGACATGTCAAGAGAATGGGGGTTCAGAGAATCCCGAGAAAGATCCATGAAATTAAGATGCAAGGTAAACGACCCAGAGGAAGACCAAGAGATGGATGGCTGAAAGGAGTGGAGGAGGGTGTACGGAAGAGAGGAGAGGACTGGAACAAAGTGGTGACAGAGAGGTGGTGAGAAGAAAGAAGGAAATGGAGAGGCTTGTGCATAATGCAGACCCGGCCAGAGGCCGGAAACTGTTGAGGATGATGATGATGATGAAGAACAGAATTGTGAATGATAATTGCTTAAATGTTTGTAATTCCAAGTATTAAGGCAAGTTACGATGTCTAAAGGACAATTTGTTACAGTTTAAAATGATTTATGTGGATAATTTTGTGTATAAATTCCATTTCTGACCATTTTGAAATGATTGTAAATTATTATGTATTAATTCTGATTGTTTTCAATATGTTTCAATTGTTTAAGTATTGTCAATGTTCGAGAAATATTTGGCGGAAGCTTTTGTAATGTTCTAGAAATTTCGATGGAGCCTATATAAAGCAATCAGCAGAAAGACAGTAACAGTTTATACAGACTCAATATACGACGGCGAAGGACTGTATTGTCTGTGGAAGGAGTGTTGTATGCAATCTGTGCATTGTATGTATGTAACCAGTATCTTTGACGTCGTGTTTTCTTTGAAAGTAAAAACAAGTTTAAAGTGAACTGTATCGTGGATTAGTTATTTATAATATTAATTAAACCACGAACCATCTAACAAACTGCTGAGAAGCCAGCCTCGGTAGCGTAGGGGCTAGAGTGCTAGCACCGCGTGCCGAAGGCCGCCGGTTCGAGTCCGGCCACGGACATGGATGTTTAAGTGCCGTGTTTGTGAATGTCATGTCCGTCCTGTAGTGTGTCTAATTAGCAAAAAAAAAAAAAAAAAAAAAAAAAAAAAATTCATCTGGCTGGCTGTGTGGCCTAAGATGCCCATAATTTTTTTTCTGTTTCCAAGTCAAAAGTAAATGATTCGTATTATCAAAAAGTTCATAAAATTAAGACTCCACACTGGTCTTACTTGTTGACAAGATCATCAACCAGTGTCATTTACTGTTTGATGTTTCTTGCGATGGGTTAAGGATTAACATGTTTGTAAAAACAGCATCGGAACATCGGCCAAAGTGTATCATGAGTTCTTTCTAGAAGCCGTTATGAAACCATTAAACCATATTCTCTTTCCGTCTGCCGTGAACGTTACAACCAAATTCTCCGCCAGCTCATAAGGACAAAACACCGAGATTTGTCTCCGAATTAATTTAAAGGTTTTCATATAAACACTGAGGATTGGTCGTCTGGCAGTTCGGGTCTTATCCCTTTAGGTTACGAATTAATCCCTTTTGGAGGAAACGGAATGGCATGAACGTCGCAGCAATACTAAATCATTGAACCAAGCATTCACGCGAGCTGTTGGTATCTTTCGATCAACGAACTATGTGCCCTACGACTGGGTAAGTGGTATCGTTTCAGGTCTGGTATTCAGGAGGAACGAAGGTTGAAGTACCCGTCCGGCCACCCAGGTACCCATTTTCAGAAATCCTCTAGTTGTTATCCTGGATGGTTCCCACGATAGCCCTTGGCCGAATTCCTTCCCGTTATCAGACCTGCACCCTTAGCACCTCTCCCTTACCTCTATTTAAACCTGGAAGGGAAAAAAAATGTGTGCTGTGATTGATGCTTTATAGATTTGACTTCAGTATTGGGTCAAAGCAGTAGCTGGTAATTTTGAATGTTTATGTGATTATTGTACGACATACATGTCTGTTAGTAAAGGAAAAATATCTTGTAGTTTTAAGGATTTGGTACCCAAAGGAAAACTGAGATACTTATATTTTTATCTGAGAATGGACCATGTAGGGTTACGCAAAACCTTGATTCTTATCAAGGCTTATAATTTGTAATTTTTTTAATTTAATTGAATTGCAATGGAGCACTCGCTCCTGTGGCAATTTCCCTACACACCCATCCTCCCCCTATCCTGCACCCACCTACATTTGCCCTCTACAAATTTTAACTTTAAATTGTTTCAACGTTTTCGGTAAGTTATTCATAATTTCCCTTTGTAACTCATTCCAATCCCTGACACCATTACCTAAAAACCAGAAAATCTTCCCACACCCTTGTGCCTGAAATCGAGTGCCAGCTTGTGGTCATGGTCATCTTTTTGCTTCCATGCACTACTTTTCGTACATACTCCAATATCTTTCCATTTTAATATTTCACTATTTTCGTATAAACCTTAATCATGTTTAAAGGTGAAACATATGGCACCCATTTGAGTCGTGTGGTGTGTCTTAGTGTATGTGCAGGCCTAATATAAAATGTGTTCATACTTATACCTAACTGAAAATCTAGATCTGTTGAAGTACATCCACTCGCTGTTACGATGACCATAATCTCACTGACTATGAAGTCAGAGGGAAATTCGTTTTTTTATCGGTACGAGAAACAGAATCGTACTGTTATTGTTGGTGGTTAGGTATTATTTCAAGGACGTCTCAGAATTATCTAATACAAATTATTCCTCTATGGAAAAATCGATAAGAAATTAACTGACGGCATTCGCATAATGACATGAAATAATTTCTGACGATATTTTTTCTGTTTTAACGAATTGATAGTCAAAGATCCAAAAAAAATTTCCCTCACCATAGCAGTTTCAATAAGCACATAGTTCCTATACCAGTGGCAACGACTTCTCAACTGTTACCAGAGCACAATACAGTAACGGTACTCTGACAGCCAATTGTCTCTTTTGTGTATCTGTTATCTCTTATTTGGATCAATACGGTAAGACACCGTTTATATCTGCAGTGCAAAATCTCTTCCGGGATACTTTCATAATTTTGATTGAGAGCAATATCAAGCCATTCCTACTCACGCGAGAGGGCGTGTTTCTTCAAGTATTTAGATGACATGATTATTTTTTTTTCTGTTCTTCTTTGCCTATGCTAAGTCATTAAAACATAATTTATTCAGTTAGATTTCTACGCTTTTGTAAAACCCAGCTACTGTTCTGCAAAAAGAGACGCCATCAAGCTTTTTTTCTGTTTGGTGACGGTAGCAAGCTTATTATTTATGATCAGAAATTAGTATTGAGAAAATCACCAAATATTACAAATTAAACAAAATATTTTTTAATGGATGACGCTAAACAACTATTCGTAATACATTCCATTATTTGGCATTAGGTTATAAATGGCTTTTAATTGATTACTCTGTAAATCATTCAGAAAAATATTCACATAAACACGTAGATCAAGTAAAAATCATAAACAGTCTCTCGTAATTTCCTATACATAAAACTATAATAAAATATCATAATCGAATTTTGCTACGTTTAGAGCAGGAACTACGGTCTATAATTCCAAACTATTTTTTCACAAATAAAACCAAACTTCGGAAATTTAAGTAAGCCATATATAGTCTTAAAATATACCACTGCAATTTTCCAGAAGAGTATTTTTCTAGGAATAATGGTCACTAGTATTTGCACTAAACATTTTCCACCAAACACGTCCAGTAATTGTTGACTTCAATATTCAGCTCAGATTTCAACGTACTGCTCGTATCGTATTGAAATTGGTATTCCGTTTCTTGTTTCTCTAATCAGCGAAAGATCTTTACTTTCGTAATGCATTGAAATCCTTTAGAATATTCGATACTAAAAAAAAATCTATTTTTGTCAGTATACATACGATTTTAATATTTTCTTTGCTTAAGAGATACTTTGAGCATGTTAACCAATAAATTTGAGTGGTAATTACGACTGTTGTGTGACAGACAATCTCAGCGCAAACTTTACGTAAAGTTTATCTAACTCTGGTTCGCGGTCGCAAAAAGCACTGCTCTATTCTGTGTTTTCTCCACGCTTCAATTAAACCTATGCGATACGAATCCATATACCATATGTAGAAAAACGAGATTTTTTATAAGCCGTACCCGCTGTACAACCGATTCAACTTTTAAAAATTCGACCTGTGGATTACACTCTAGAAGCAGTTGGTGTTATGACCAAAGTTTTTTATTGATTTCACTTAAAGCTTAAAGTATGATGGACGATCAAAAAACAACGAGATTTTTTTTATAAATCGCTCATTGGATTAGTAGATAGCCAATTAGAAACATTGCTCATTTTTTAATCACACTATCAGTTTTTTAATTCCTTTTTCATAAAAATTTTAGTGATCTGTACTTAGCGAAATGAATACGAACTCTTGTTCGTCTTGATTGTACTAACATTTTTCAGTCTAAATATTTTTAGGACCCCATACGAATAATAATAATATAGTGATAAGTGTGAGCTAAAAAGGAGATAATCCAAATATGTCCATTGCAGTTCTTTCAGATTCGCTTTCTAAACAGCAGCGTGGGTCCTAACGTTAACGTGCAAAGCAGCTATGGATTGGAATCTTGCGTCTTTGAGAAACATAGACTCCTCTAATTTCTCCAAAGAGTACAGAGTAGTATTCAGTGTTGATGGTCCGGTTTTTTCTTTTTTAAGTATAAAATCGAAATTCTCAACATCGTTAGCATCGCAAAAGATGATCGTGTGAACTTTGTCTGCAGGCAAACCGCTTTCGGCCACTAAAGCTACTTTCCCTTCTATACGCAATTCCGGAAACCATCTATTCCGGCCGCAGAAGCCTTCGATTGCATCTGTCTCTTTAATTCAGGAGCATAGTGGTGTACCTGAAAATCGCATATGTTGAAATTCGCATGTGTCTGGATTCGCAGCACGTTGAAATTCGCAACACGTTGAAATTCGCTAAAAACGAGTCTGCTAGTGATGAAACTGAAGAGAAATTTCTTACTACCTTCCGACTTGCGTTCAAAATTATTGGCACCCAATTTGAAGTGAATTTAGGTAAATGTAACTCGATTTTTAACGATGCTGTACATACTTCCGTAACTTATCCCGATTACTGCATTAATTTAGCTAAATTATTGGTGTAGTTTCATGAATGAGATATTGAATTTGAAAATCTGTCTGTGAAGTAATAATCGTTTCGGAACAAAGTGCTTGAGGGATGTCAGAAGGTACTGTCCGACAGTTGCAGTCTTGTTAAGAATATCACTGCCTATCTGTGAGCGCAATTTTCGCCTAACATGTACGGGTGTATCGCCTTCAAGTACTAAAAACTTAAAAAGTCAAACGTTGCGCAATGGAAATGTGTTGATAGCAAGTAAATGAACACCTGCACAAACAACATTTGGAACGTCAATGCACTCAAACCATATACGCACTGTTACGACGATAACGATCGCTGAAGTACCCTGCGCCTTATACCAAAGTCTAGTTTATATTTGTCGACTTCCCTCTCACTGGAAAGTGATTCATGTTTGTACGTCGTGCGCATTACCTTGCATTATTAATTTAATTTTTAGTTAATTGCAACACGTCGCAGTAAAGTGAAGGTCAAGCGAAATTTTTGAACAATAAATGTACAAACTCTTTACTTTTTTTTTTTTTGCTTGGGCTTTACGCCTCGTCGACAGCGCGGTCATTAGAGTCATTAGAGGCGGGATGGGATTGGTGCATGGAACGGTAAGGAATTCGGCCATGGCCTTTTTTAAAGGAAGCATCCCGGCATTCGCCTGGAGTGATTTGGGGAAACCATGGAAACCCAAATCTGGATGCCCGGACGGGGATTCGAACCCGCGTCCTCCCGAATGCGAGGCCAGAACGTTACCCGTTCACCCACCACGATCAGTAAACTCTTTACGTCACTGTAGATAACAGCATAGTCAGTGAACAATCTTAACCGCTTTTAACGTTATGAAAACTGAATATATTCGTCTTACTGCTTTTACACAGTCTTGATGGGTTCTTAGCCATATAACGTTTTCAGATTTCGACGTTTCAGCAGCCGACTTTTCCGTCTTCATGAGGTCAAATAATAAATCGAAGCGAAGTGTGCTGTATACCACGATACCTATCCAAGCCAGAGCCATAATATGTCGCAGAAAATAAAACTGCTATGTCATCTTTAGCAGTCGCCTAACAATCGGTCGTCAGACACTAAAATACTAATAGGCCTATGTAATATACTCTTAAAGTTTCGATCAAAACGTGGAACTGCTTTTATTTTGCCTTTATTTTGTAGTGTATTAATACTATTCTTTGAATGTGTCCTCAATTTGGATGAGTTGCTTCCTAATTGATTTGATAGGTTTTCTCTGCTAAGTACAAAACAACTGAACTATTGCTCCAGCGGCGTGAACATTAACGTAGAGGAATTGAAGGAGCTTTAAGCAGAGTTTAACCTGAAAATATATCAACCGTTGTTTCCTTCACCGAACAACTATCGTCTGACCTATCATACCAGTATATTTTAAGCGTACTAGTGTGCTAAAACATAATTTCGCAAGGCTCAATACTCCGTTAAACAATTTGCGAGTTCAAATTCCATGATTTTCCGAAATCACTCCAGGTAAATGACTGGGTGGTTACTTGAAAAAGGCCATGGCCGTGTTCCGATTCCATGATACCTTTCGCAGCTCCAATGACCTCTGAAGCCGCAGAAACAAAGGAAACACCTCCCTGCTCTACCAGTTTTGTGAGTAATTAGTCTAATTAATCCATTCGATGAAAGAATGTAGAATGGAAATTGTCACTTTGTATAACTTTCGTAAATTTTCAACGTGTGAGAAACAGACTGCTGATACCTTGTCAATGGTAGGGGAAGACTATCGCCAGTGCTTCCTTGGCTACTTGAATTAAAACCATCTGATTTCGCAACAGAATTCTATCTGCTTGATTACATTAGAAGTTATTGATTACTGCTCTGAAAACGATACTTCTGGCGGTTAAAAATTTATGCTATAGCAAAATGTAGATGCAATTATTGCAAATTTAAACGGAATTTATAACGGCTTTTCGCTTCCTTTCTCTAAGATTTACAGTTTTGGAGCAGTAACAAAAATTTCTAATCGCTGCTGCTTAGGTCAAACTAACCTCAAAAAACGACACGAGGAACAAAGTGTTCCGGCAAGTCATTTATTCGTAGTTGATAAGTGTATAACCTTGATTTAGTAGTAACATCTTTGGCCGTTGTTAGCTGTGCAATGAAGTACAGATGCTGAAATCAGCTGACGCACACAATGATTAATCTTAGCCTTTTAATAGTGTTAATGATGATAATACTTTCAATCAGAAAGATTTTAAGCTTCTGGGTTTACTTCGGGCTATGATTGAGCACCGTAGGTTGCATTTACGTGTATTTGGGCTGGCCGTGTCCTTATTTCGTGTCCTGGGTCTCCCTCCACAATACTCCACGCGGAACTGGGTCAGTACCACTACGAGTCAGTATGTATAACAGGTTTTACGATACAATGAGACAGGCTACTTGCCTGCTAAATTCGTTCTATTCACTAGTTACATGCACTAAACAATTGAATTTTCTTTCCCCCCTTTTACAGTAAATTTATATTTTATGGTCAACATTACTCCAACATCTTTGGAATAATCAGTAGCGACTCGTCGTTAAAGGCTTTGAGGCAGAGCCGTCCCAAAAGATATATTAAAATATGTTTTTAAATAAAGTAATACAGAATTTAAGTTAAGAGGAAGCATTTTCAGAATTTTCCACACACGCACACAGGGGTATTTGACACAAAAAGTCGATCAAAATTATTTCTACGTAACTTTGATTTTTGTTTCCCTTCTTTTGTGTATTAGAACTTATAATTGTGAAGTAGGAATAATTATGAAGAACACGTACTGTGTTCATACACTTTATAACATATTAAGCGAATATTTACAAAATACTTAAACAATAATCATATATGTACATTAAAAAATCATTCTTACGAACCGTCCCATCCTTCGTCGTCGGAACCTTCTCCTTATGGCTCGTTCTCTTCTTGAGTACTCGGGTCCCCTTAAATCAATATTTTAGTAGTTTCTGGATGGGAGTTTTGTGCCTGATAAAGCTCAAGTTAATGAAAGCCTAAGTTAATGAAAGCCTATTAATGACATCTGTGCTGCACTAAACCCAACTAAGTTTTCTGGAGTGTGTCTCCCTAAATCGTCGAAAATATTTGTTTCTTGCTTCTTCTGCTGCTTCTGACAGATTGCCTATAGGCAAAAGTGCATACTCTGTTATAAGTGGACCCTCAATAAATACTTCTTGTATAAGTGACATTGGATGCCACGAGTACAGTTCAATGTACAGTACATCTTAAATTTTTCGTGGCGGTGGGGAATAATTTTTTTTTTATGTCTATCTTGTGCCCACTATATATCATTCACATAATAGTATAAAATCTGTCAATTAATGTTTTGTTAATACCTATTATCTCTGTGGACATCATTGGCCAAAATCGGTCAAATCATTTTCTAGGCCGACCCACATTGGACGGATTGGATTTTATGGGGATTTCGATACATTTTTTGAACCAATCATGGTATTTCTTTAAAAATACACTCTCAGTACTCTTAGAAGCCTGCCATTTTCTTTTAATTTCCAATTTAAGCCTTGAAAACTTTTGTTCGAACTGTTGCGTTTGTTCGACCGTGAATGTCGGTTGATTTAAAATATTTTCCTCGACTAATTCCAACTTTTGCACGAAATCATTTCCTTCCTCGTGTTTAATCATATCATAAATAACTTTTCTGGTCATGAGCATGATACCAAAAGAGCCCATAACAAAGAAAATCTTAGATGAATTAATGGGACAGAAAAAAGTAAGTTTGTTTTATTGTAAATAATCTAGAATTGTTTCGAATAAATAGACGTTTGGCACTTTTTGGCTCCTAATTTTCAATGAAACACCAAGATAGTACACTAAACTAATACCATACAAGAAATCAGACTCGGGAAAGGTCCGGAAACATAACAAAATCACTCTTTAATACTTTTCGTAATAGAAAAATCAGTACGAAATGAGTCAGTTTACAAAAATGTTCAGAAATAAAGTTGTGCGATGCCTTTGGATGTATGTTACTATTATTTCAATTCTAGGTACCTGGCTGAACAATATCCATGATTAAAATCACCCCTACTCACTTAACATCACTCACAAATTAAATTGGTACAACTTATAATTTTCCTGTATTTGCTTGGTAACAGTACGTGGGTCTTGGAATGTGCTCAGTAGATGACTGTTCACCGGGTTGGGGAACGAAACTTATTTAAAAAACATAGCTGATTGTTATTCTACAGACATTTGCCTCGAGTCAGGTAGATACAAATTCTTGGAATTCGCTTAAATTTTTTTTTTACTTTTGATCGGCTTTTTGTGTCAAATACCCCTGTGTGACACGTTTAAACACTGACAGTCAATATTTTTAGTAGTGTTGATATAAAAGAATGTTTCTCAAACGGGTAGTATTTTTAAGGCTGCGCCTTTGGACTCTATTACATGTAGCGAAGTATTGGGGGCGTGGCTTTTACGGAGCATTGCTCTTATGGGTTTGCTGTAGGCTCAGACTGCAGAGCCCAAGGGAGTCGTACCAACCCCATCATGATTTTCTTGTAATGCTTGTTACAAAGTAGGGAAATAAACAGAGTGGTTTCGCAGCCTTCCCAAGTATATAAACCACGCGCCACCACCGGGCATAATTTACGATATCAAGTTGAATGTTACTAAAACAATATTGGGAGTATCAGGCTCGGAAACTTGTATGTGGATCTGAGATTACCCATTCTGATTAGAGATTCAAGTAGAATTTGCTACTGCATTTTATTCTCAGTCCTTAATTGACTTCACATCACAGTGTTACCTTCCTTAGAGTGTCGGTATTCGAAATCGTTTATAAATACTGAAAGAAAATAAGAGTTGTATCTCACATGTCTTCGACATCCAAGACAATTATTCTATTGGAAAATTCAGAAACATTTTGTATGTTTTTTGGGGTCATGCATTTTGAATGAAAGACGAAATATTTAAGTATTCATTGGTTATTTTTGAGTCTATCTTTCTGCCACATCTTCTTATATCCCGAACGGTTTATCTTAGAAGTTTGTAATTTCATTCTACTTTTCATTTTAGTTAATATAACACGATTATAATGCGAAATTCTGAAAAATATGAGGATCGAGATAACCGTAGGGTGTTTAAAGAGGGAGGAATCTAAAAAAAAATTCTTTGTGTAACTTTCATTGGCAACAAATGGATAAACCAGGTTTTGTGAATGATCAGTAATGCTTTGTCTTCGCCTTTAGAGGACGCGGTTACGAATTCGTTCCCTTTACTTACTCCCAGTCCTTTCCCGCCTAAATGCCGACTAAGTGTAAAGTCTTAAGCAATATATATATACAGTATATGGAAATGTGCACTAATACATCCCTTACATAAAAAGGGTGACTAGACGGATCCCAACAATTACAGTCATTTATAATATCCTCTCCAAAGCACTACTGAACAGGCTAGAATCTCAGGTAGACCCACAAATAGGTGAATACCAGGCAGATTTAGAAAAGGAAAGATCGTACATCGAACAAATCTGTAATCTGAGAACACTCTTGAAGATACGACAAACAAACAACATCGTATTAACAAATGATTACGAAAGCTTCAGCGGCCACTGTATGTATCATCTTTGTCCTCCGGGTCCGCCGCCGCCGTGAGCATTTTCTGCTTTTCCTTTGTTAAGCAGTTGTGGTGAAGTTTGTTGTCATTAGACATTTCCTTCAATCTTACAGATTTAGTCACTTTACTGGTGGTTTGCCTTTTTTGTTGCTCTTTGTTTTTCTCAATTATTAGTTAGAATTGACAGTGGTCTTTTGTGTTTGTCAAAGGTAGTAAAATACTGGCCAAGATTTGCTATTAGTGGGTTAGTCGACTTTCGTGATGTCCTATAGAAAGATTTGGTAATTTCCAAATTCTTTCTTGGAGCATTGGGACACCTGCTGCTTCGTGCAGGTCTGCTGTGGGAAATCGGTTTGGCACATGTAGTGCTCGCCGAAGTGATCTGTTCTGCATCGTTTGCAAACGGTTTATTTGGGCCTTGGATGCATACCCCCACACAGGGCACGCATATTCAATCACCGGTCGTATTAGGCTACAGTATACACTGACGCCGGTGCAGGCTGACAATGAGCTATCCCTGTTGAGTATTGGGTATAACTCTTGTAGCCTAGCTGCAACTTTTCGTCGTGTCTCCTCAATGTGATGTTTCCAGGTTAGACGAGTGTCCAAAATCACGCCGAGGTATTTAGCTGTGGTTGTCCATTCGATGTCTTCGCCATTTAGGTGTAGGTTACGCATGCGGTTTTGCCGACGGTCACGCTTCCCCAGGCGCCTGGTCAGCATAATAGCTTGAGTCTTTGTCGAGTTTAAAGTTATTCTCCAACGTCTTGCCCAGGCTTCAGTCTGCTGGAGGACTTCTTGTAATCTTCTGATTGCAGTGGCTTTATTTCTGTGCGCGGTAAAGAACGCAGTGTCGTCTGCATATAGGGCAGTACGTACTGTGGCTGGGGCTGGTATATCCGCGGTATATAGATTATACAGTACCGGACCTAGGACCGAACCTTGCGGTACTCCAGCTCTTATGGGGCGGGCGACTTGACAGATTATTGCCAACCCTCACTTTGAAAGATCTCCCAGATATATAGCTTTTGATCAGCTTTACAAGAGGGCCGGGGAAACCCTGGTTATAAAGTTTGTAGAGCAAACCGCTATGCCTGACGGAGTCAAATGCCCGTGCGACGTCT
The DNA here is from genome assembly GCA_031002005.1 of Vandiemenella viatica. Taxonomy (NCBI): domain Eukaryota; kingdom Metazoa; phylum Arthropoda; class Insecta; order Orthoptera; family Morabidae; genus Vandiemenella; species Vandiemenella viatica. The sequence goes on from JARYHS010003807.1 coordinate 40,730, forward strand.
AACAATACCAGCGGGCAGTAGCCACGAAAATTGAAGGTAGTAGTGGCACGTTCCACTATTCTCATAATTTGCTGGCTTGCAGAGTGTCTTTTTTGGAACCCAAATTGAAACTCCGGGATGATGTTTTCGGTCCTGATGTGTGCCTCTAGTCTCCTTAACAATAATCTCTCGAAGATTTTACTCATTGAGAGGAGCAGGCTGATAGGGCGGTAGTTCTGGGGGAATATCGTATTCTTCCCAGGTTTTGGCACAGCAACAACTGTAGCCTGCTTCCAGCATCTTGGATAGTGCTGGCGGCGTAGAACTATGTTAAAGATTTCTGTGAGGTGTTCAATCGCCTGTAGTGGAAGGTTCTTCAGTAGTTGGTTGCTTATATTGTCAATTCCTGGAGCCTTCCTGGGGTGTAGTTTACTCAATATGTTTCGAACTTCATCAGGTGTGATCTCTTCTATTATGTAGTCGTCGTCCTCAGCTGCTAGAAAACGGGCAAGTCTTCGGCGGATGTCTGCAGATTCTTCTTCATCATTATCTTGAGAAGGTCTGAATTGCTTCTCAAAGTGGTCCGCCAGAGCATTGGCCTTGTCTGAGTCGCTAAACACAAGGCCCCTTTCGCCATGAAGTGGGGGCAGTCTGGTACGCCGCTTTGTAAAACGTCGGGTCTCTACCCAAAGGTTTCCGTCTTTAACGTCTAGGGAGGCCAGACGTGACGACCACTCTCGGTTTCTATGCTCTTCGAGCGCCGCTTTCAGCTCGCGTTGGAGTCGATTTAGTAACCGCTTTGTTTCAGGGCGCCTGGTTAGTCGCCATTCCTTAGCCACCCTGTTTTTATGTCTTATCTGTGCTAGTAGGTGTGGCGGGAATTGGCGAGACCTGGGTCTTTCAGTTACAGGAGGCGTTGCTGTGTTAGCCGCTCTAATGATGGTTTTGGAGACCTGTTTGATAGCAGTCTCTATTTGTGTCGCATCTAGGGGCCTCAGGCGGTGAAGGGATACCGTGATCTCTTCACGAAAATTCTCCCAGTTGGTCTTGCTGTAGTTCTTTAGGCTGGTAGTTGTTGGTCTCCACGGGCCTACGTCTATATCTATCAGGACTGGAGAGTGATCTGACGAAAGCCTGTTCATTGTGTGCGCGGAGATGAAGCCCGCAATCCCCCGTGTGATCACAATGTCTAGGACATCTGGACGACCGCCATTCCAGGGGTGGTGTGTTGGTTCCACCGGGCCCCAGACTAGCAAGTTGCGTCTGACTGCAATCCTGTGGAGCAGCTGTCCTGCTGGGTTTGTAGTTCTCGAGTGCCAATCGGGGTGTTTCGAATTAAGATCACCCCCGATGATCAGTTTGCCTCGGATTGAAAGAAGACGATCAAAGTCCTCTGCAATTGGCTGCCTCCGTGGTGGTCTATATGCTGATACTATTGTGACTGGCCCAGTGGTAGTTTCCACTTCTATAGCCCTGATTTCTATCTGGTTGGTTTTGTGGCGACAGTATTTCATGATGAGGGATACCACGCTTTATATAAATTGCCACACCTCCTCCTGCAGTTGGCCTGTCATTCCGATAGCAGCAATAGTTGGCTACTGTGGCGTTAAGGCCTTGTTTGAGGTGGGTTTCTGAGACAAGGCAAATATCTACGTCCTCATCACGCAGAAATTGCCTAAACTCTCCAAGTTGTTGTCGGATGCCATTGGCATTCCAAACACACAGAGATAAACCTTGTATATGTGTCCTATTCATTATTGGTCAGGGATTTCTCTGATTGTTCGGCTGCTGGAACCGTCTTAACTGCGGTCTTTATATCCGCGGCGAGCTGGTCAAACTTGGCGAGGAGAGACGTCAACATATTGAGTAGGCTACCTACTATGTTTAATAGATGGTCCATCGTGCCGCTGTTATTTGCTGATTGAGGAGTGGGCGAGTGTTGGCATTTCTGGCAGGTTTCTTGAGAGTTTGTCTTCTCCGCTGCCGTTTGCTTAGTCCCTTTTGGTGGTGTTTTTCCAGATGTCTTTTCGGCATAAGTTGTGGCCACCGAATGATTAGCCGATTGTTGAGTCGTGCTCTTCTTATTTGCAGACTGTTGATCCATGTTCTTCTTATTTCCTTTTTGCATTCCTTTGCCTGATTTTTGGGGGGGTTTCTTATCGTTCTGTGCAGGAGGGGGCTTATTCTTGTTCTCTCGCTGTCGACTAGGATAGTCGACGGCGGGTGATTGTTGGACAGCTGTGTCCTTAGTCGTCTTGTCATCAGTCTTCTTGTTTTCTCTAGAGGAGTGGACACAGGTGATTCCTCGTTGCCGATCCCTGGCACGTTTGTACGCAGGACACCCTTTGTAGCTGGCAACATGAGTTCCTTGACAGTTAGCGCATTTTGGTGTGCTGTCCCCCTTCTTCATGGTGCAGTCATTGGATAAATGTGCCCCAGCACATTTAACGCATACCGAGGGCATGTTACAATGGCGTGCTACATGTCCTAGGGCTTGGCAGTTAAAGCATTGAGTAGGGCCATTGGAAGATCTTAATTTCTCGATGGAGATGCGTAGTGACATCAGTGATTCCAGGGAAAAGATTTTTCTATTCTGTGGCCTATCTGGTAGAACCACAAGAAAGAGAGGCATTAGGTCTGAACCGCCTTGTCTTTTCAGCTGTGTCACTGTGCGAATGTCGAATCCGCTGTCTTCGAGTTCTTCTTTTATGTCTTCAGATTACGGTCTTTTAAGTTTGAATTTAAATCTATTATCATACAAAATAGGAGCGTTACTTCTTTTCAGTCATTGGTTTACACCAACGTTTGCAAGGAAACGATTCATAATTAGGGACCGTTCGCAAACTGCCAGGCCACGTAGCTTTCCTTTCGTAACATTTTTCACAGTTAAAATGAGGAACTGAACTCACAACAGCATGTAAGTATTTATTTCCCTCAGTTAATTATATCCGTATGTAATTTACAATAGTCTGACAAGAGGAAACAGTACAAAATGTCTTCTGGAATCAAAAGGGAAGAAAGCTACGTGCTACTTGAGCGGGGGTAGGGAGGGGGGGGGGTAGGCAAAAGCCACGTAGGGGTACGTCGGGGAGGAGGGGGGGTTCACAGGAGGCCAAAATGGAGCTACGTGGTTTATGCACGCTCCCTTACTGACAATTTAATGAGTCAGTACAACTATACTCCGAGAGTTAACAAGTATACGAATATAAGGAAAGCACAATAAGTAATAAAAAGAGGCAAAAAACCATAGAAAAATTTTAAATTCCAATTTTTTAAAAAGATCTGTAGGTCTGCAGATAAATTTGTAGGGCTGGCAGCACTATTTCAAATAGCAAGTATCAATCCAAACAATGGGGATTCCTTCTCGCGCAACCTAGTCTCTTTGGGGAATTCCCGTTCATAAAAGAAAATTTCAGTCAATGTTGCCAATATTTTCGTTTTTTTTTTTTTTTTTTTTTTTTTTTTTTTTTTCCTACTGAACCAGAAAAATATAGTTGATTTTAAACCAAGATAAGTACTTAGAATAAACTCTAAAACAGTCATTTTAAACGATAACTGCCTTACAAATTTGAGATTTAGTAGTTGTGAAAAAAACGTGTCCCAAAAAAAAACATGTTTTTTTTTTCAAAGTTTTTTTTCATGTTTTTTTTTTCAAGCCAGAAAAACGTTTTTTTACAACACTACGCAAGCTCAATTCCTCCCCCCCTTTTTATATAAATTTAATACCGCATAATTTGCTGTACGTAGCTCTGAATATAATGGGTTATCATCCTTTGGGCGATATATTCAACTACATACGAGAGCAAAATACTAAGGTCAAAACAATCCCAATTGTTTCCTGTGAACCAGACAAAGGAACTGTGTCACGGTGGGTTGTGGTCATTTAATTATGAGTCAGTCGGCTGCCCTCGTGGTTTGATCACTGGACTATGAAAATCCGTTGCGCCACATACTCGGCGGCAGACACGCCATCTAGCTATCTAGCGCGCTGCAGCCCCGATCATAACCGCCACACGTGACCAAAGACACAAGACATTAAAAGTTATAGTTTCACAACGGCTACTGGCGCAACGATCCCTCTCAATAGACACAAAGCAATGTTGATGCCTGTTACAAAGACTGGAACCAAAATCCTTGAGTGCTAAATAAACCACTAAAATAATTTTACTATTATAACTCATCTACTGTATAATTTCGTAAGGTCACTCATTCACTCACTTCGACAGCTATTGGCTGGAGAACGGTGTAACGATTCAGCATTCGCTAACAAAACAGTAACCAGAGATACCATTAGAAGAAATTCGTGGTTATGTCCACAATTTAATAGCTAAGCAACTGCTACCAAGTTAATTGCAATGATACATTCATTAAGTTTGCGTTTCGTAGCGTTTCATAGTTTATAAAGTATCGATAAACGTGAAAAAAAAGTTGATATGCTTTTGAGTAACATGTTCCTAATGAAAACAATTAAAAAAAAAACTTAAAAAATTAAATTACTCACGATCTCTGCTGTAACTACGAATGCCAATTGTTATTACGGTTTAGGATAAATTTCAGTTTAATTAAAACTGTCAATAATGTTGTTGCTTGACCAAAGTTTATACGTTTTATTTGCTTTTTAAGTATTTTACTCATAACTTTCGTTTATGGTCTTTCTTTATGTTCGCTGTACGTAAGTTATTAGGTTATATTAAGTGGACATTAGACCAAATATTTTACCTAATCAACTATTCTGAAAGTCGACCCCGGCAGCGTAGGGGTAGCGTGCTTGCTTCGCGTTGCAGGGGTCGCCGATTCGAGTCCGGCCGAGGGCATGGGTGGTTTTAATTAAGTGTTGTGTTCGTCTTGTGTCGTCCTTACAAAAGAGAGAAAACAATCACACTTGGATGAAATCTATACACTGTAAAAACACATTGAGCTGGCTGAATGGCTAACATGGCCTAATGCCATTTTAAAAAAAAAAAAAAAAAAAAAAAAAAAAAAAAAAAAACTTTTCTGACAATTAATTTCTTCGGAGTTGCTCAACTGTTTAATAACGTGGAATGTGTATTAAGTTCTCTGGCCGTTGCAGATACTGTAACCAATGATTACATTATGAGTGTTTGCCCCGTCTCAGTAAAAAAACAACGTCATGCTTTTGAAGCAAACAATTTTTTAATTTAAAAATTTTACAGAGTGAACTTTAAGAGTCAAATACAAGTCAAGTTTGTATTTAAGCAAGGTCGAGTCTACGACCTTTGAAACAATTATACGATTGCACGATCTTACCTGTCCGTGTTTAATACCTACGTTTAATAATACTTCTGAGTTATTCAAGATCAAGGGATTTTATTCACCCTAAGGGTGAAACACAGGTCAAGTTCATATTTTGTCGAACCTGGTCAACCTTTTATAATCTCTGACCCTAAAAACTGGAAGTATTCTAGACCCGTGACGATACGCAAAAAACGGTTACGAGCTTACACTAGGACTGTTGATAATATATCGATATATCGAAATATCGATATTATTTTTTGAAAATATCGATATTTATGAGTGATACTTTTTAGGATATTGAGGACTTTGAGGATATTTCGATACTGAAATCTGGATATCGGAATCGATATTTTTTGAAATAAGTTATCATTTTTCGTTTGCTCTGAATGACACTGTGTCACTCAAATTTCTGTTATGCATAGCTTAAATAAATCTTACCACGTTTCTTACGCACTTTCCAGGGAACTCCAACTGGAAATTAGTGTAGTAGCAGGAATACTGGGAAGTGTAAATAACAAACAGTGGCTAAGTAGAAAGCAAGAAAAGTAACACAACTAAGAGTAAGCCATCAACATACAAAACTAAATGAAATTCCACGAAAAAAAATCATGAAAAAAGTTATGTAATTTGGCCATAATGCGTGCTATAATAACTAAACTCCTACCTAAATAAATTCGTCAATTGTATTGCTTATCAATCTTAAAAAGACACTCAGATTTACCTGGAACCTCTTTGGAGGTTTATAAATTTTACTAATTTTTATGAAAATTTTATGACACGCATAATGGTCTATTTTTTTTTAAAAAAAAAAAAAAAAAAAGCGAACTATCATCGTCACCAAGAAAACCATTAGAAAGTGAAATCCTGATTAAGAACAAAATCACACGTCTATTTATCAGTGGACAGCCTTATTTTTACAATGTTTGATTTTATGAAATTGAATTTATGAAAGTATCGATATATCGATATTTTTGTCCAATACATCGACAGCCGATATTGATACTTTTTAAAATATCGATATATCGGAAATCCGATATTTAAAAAAAAAAAAATATCAACAGCCCTAGCTTACACTACTAAATAATAATTTCAAATGCATGATGAATACAATTTCAAAGTATAATTGCTCATTAGAGAACTGTTGCGGTATGCTACTGAATGATACATTTAGTCATTATTATCCTTCTTAATATTATTTATTTACTTTTTTTTAATGTGTGTGGGTATGTCGATGATAGCGACATACCAAACAATAACGGTGTTGACGGATGCTTACATACGAGAAGACTTTAACGGAGTCGATCACACTACATCGTTAATGCCTTCGCGCATGAATGAATCCATTAAACCGTTATTAATACTACTATTTTCTCAGTAGTGTGGGTGACATACAACAATTCCAAAACATAGTCAAAATAAACATTAAAACTAGCTGAGTATAAACTCATAATCAAGATGTCTACGCATAAAATATATTTTGGATTATACATAAAATGGCTGCGAGAGAAACAAAGCTTATTGTGGAGCTTTCCGGAGTAAACGATATAACTACAAAGACTTTGCGGGTATCCATTAATTACTTGAGGTGAAACAGGGGGAAGGGGGTCCGGCGAAATCTCACGAAACCACACCAAGAGGGGGGGGGGTCAGTGTCGACCTTAGGGGGGGACGGGAGGGTATAACCGGCCTTGAAAGCATGAGAGCTAAAAAAAAAAGGTCTCAAAAAATACGAGGTCGATTAGCAAGGGGGGGGGGGGCAAAATCTCACTTCATTTTAGAGGGGGCGTCAGAAATTACTGAAAAGCACCTCACGTAATTAATGGATGCCCCTTAGTGCAATCTATTCCTCTTCTTCGATTCTAGCCACCTAGAAAATGCGAAAAATATTCCTGTGCATTCATCTCGCTGTTTCTTTTCTTGACTTCCAACAGTTCTTCATACATTCACTTTGCTTTTACCTTCTGCATTGGGTCCATATTTTACTACATTTCCAGGAAATACTTGAAATTTTTTATCTTCTGAAAGTTACTGTATTTTGTATTATCTATTATATCTATAAAACGAAAACCGGAAATATTGGTCATATAAAAACTCGGAAACTACGTGTTGGATTTCGATGGAGATTTCACTGTTTTAAAGCTTAGAATCTTAATTCACTTGTCTGGCATGTCTTATGTTTCAACGTTAAATAATATAGGAGCATTAAATGAAATTCTGAACGTATGGTGAGAAATTCCACAGGAGGAATTACTAGATGCCGCATACTCCGCACTAAACACACAACACAATGTCTCTGACCATAGCCTTTAATTAAAGCAATAAGATAACTTACAGTAATAACTATTTTGCACACTGAACAAAACTTTAAGTATTCTTTCTTTTAATGCGATATATTCAATTTTTAAAAGCCATAGCTTGAAGTATTCTTTCCTTTAATTCGGGATATCAATTTTTAAACGACAGATATAGCCGTAAAAACAACAGAGATTTTGTTTAAGCACGATCTCTGGTCTTCAGCATTAGTCTTCTGTTTACGATAATATTATTCCGGATTCACTTTTGATATTTTATCTGCAGAGTTAAAGGATCTGGAGTTTCGAGCCACAAGTATATCCATTCACTTCGCAATTGAATCAAATGTGAGTTTTAACATAATCTAGAGTTGTTCAGTAATGTAGTAGCTTGATATACATGAATCTCTTCGGACGATTGAAAATAGTATACGTGCAAATAAACTTCAGCCCACCAGTTTCTTGGTAGGGGCGGGTGAATATAAGTTTGCTTTAATTCCGAAAAAGTTGCCGCGTATTTTATGAAACTTTGTACAAATGTTTTGCGGGAATAAAAATAGGGTGCGGTTAAATCTACGCGAACTAT
>JARYHS010003808.1:0-20844 GCA_031002005.1 Vandiemenella viatica
AAACAACACACAAACACAGAAAATACAATATTTCAGGTTAAACGCTTTGTCAAGTTAATATTTATATGGAAAGGGCAAATAAACTACACCCAACACTCACCAAAGTTGAAGGGAGGAGGGCAGTAGCAACAAAAAACAACACACAAACACAGAAAATATAATATTTCAGGTTAAAACGCTTTGTCAAGTTAATATTTATATGGAAAGGGCAAATAAACTACACCCAACACTCACCAAGTTAAAGGAAGGAGGGCAGTAGCAACAAAAAACAATTCACAAACACAGAAAATACAATATTTCAGGTTAAACACTTTGTCAAGTTAATATTTATATGGAAAGGACAAATAAACTACACCCAACACTCACCAAAGTTGAAGGGAGGAGGGCAGTAGCAACAAAAAACAACACACAAACACAGAAAATACAATATTTCAGGTTAAACGCTTTGTCAAGTTAATATTTATATGGAAAGGGCAAATAAACTACACCCAACACTCACCAAAGTTAAAGGAAGGAGGGCAGTAGCAACAAAAAACAATTCACAAACACAGAAAATACAATATTTCAGGTTAAACACTTTGTCAAGTTAATATTTATATGGAAAGGACAAATAAACTACACCCAACACTCACCAAAGTTGAAGGAAGGAGGGCAGAGTAGCAACAAAAAACAATACACAAACACAGAAAATACAATATTTCAGGTTAAACACTTTGTCAAGTTAATATTTATATGGAAAGGACAAATAAACTACACCCAACACTCACCAAAGTTAAAGGAAGGAGGGCAAGTAGCAACAAAAAACAATTCACAAACACAGAAAATACAATATTTCAGGTTAAACACTTTGTCAAGTTAATATTTATATGGAAAGGACAAATAAACTACACCCAACACTCACCAAAGTTGAAGGGAGGAGGGCAAGTAGCAACAAAAAACAACACACAAACACAGAAAATACAATATTTCAGGTTAAACGCTTTGTCAAGTTAATATTTATATGGAAAGGGCAAATAAACTACACCCAACACTCACCAAAGTTAAAGGAAGGAGGGCAGTAGCAACAAAAAACAATACACAAACACAGAAAATACAATATTTCAGGTTAAACACTTTGTCAAGTTAATATTTATATGGAAAGGACAAATAAACTACACCCAACACTCACCAAAGTTAAAGGAAGGAGGGCAGTAGCAACAAAAAACAATTCACAAACACAGAAAATACAATATTTCAGGTTAAACACTTTGTCAAGTTAATATTTATATGGAAAGGGCAAATAAACTACACCCAACACTCACCAAAGTTGAAGGGAGGAGGGCAGTAGCAACAAAAAACAATACACAAACACAGAAAATACAATATTTCAGGTTAAACACTTTGTCAAGTTAATATTTATATGGAAAGGACAAATAAACTACACCCAACACTCACCAAAGTTGAAGGGAGGAGGGCAGTAGCAACAAAAAACAACACACAAACACAGAAAATACAATATTTCAGGTTAAACGCTTTGTCAAGTTAATATTTATATGGAAAGGGCAAATAAACTACACCCAACACTCACCAAAGTTGAAGGGAGGAGGGCAGTAGCAACAAAAAACAACACACAAACACAGAAAATATAATATTTCAGGTTAAACGCTTTGTCAAGTTAATATTTATATGGAAAGGGCAAATAACTACACCCAACACTCACCAAAGTTGAAGGGAGGAGGGCAGTAGCAACAAAAAACAACACACAAACACAGAAAATACAATATTTCAGGTTAAACGCTTTGTCAAGTTAATATTTATATGGAAAGGGCAAATAAACTACACCCAACACTCACCAAGTTGAAGGGAGGAGGGCAGTAGCAACAAAAAACAACACACAAACACAGAAAATATAATATTTCAGGTTAAACGCTTTGTCAAGTTAATATTTATATGGAAAGGGCAAATAAACTACACCCAACACTCACAAAGTTGAAGGGAGGAGGGCAGTAGCAACAAAAAACAACACACAAACACAGAAAATACAATATTTCAGGTTAAACGCTTTGTCAAGTTAATATTTATATGGAAAGGGCAAATAAACTACACCCAACACTCACCAAAGTTAAAGGAAGGAGGGCAAGTAGCAACAAAAAACAATTCACAAACACAGAAAATACAATATTTCAGGTTAAACACTTTGTCAAGTTAATATTTATATGGAAAGGACAAATAAACTACACCCAACACTCACCAAAGTTGAAGGGAGGAGGGCAGTAGCAACAAAAAACAACACACAAACACAGAAAATACAATATTTCAGGTTAAACGCTTTGTCAAGTTAATATTTATATGGAAAGGGCAAATAAACTACACCCAACACTCACCAAAGTTAAAGGAAGGAGGGCAGTAGCAACAAAAAACAATTCACAAACACAGAAAATACAATATTTCAGGTTAAACACTTTGTCAAGTTAATATTTATATGGAAAGGACAAATAAACTACACCCAACACTCACCAAAGTTGAAGGAAGGAGGGCAGTAGCAACAAAAAACAATACACAAACACAGAAAATACAATATTTCAGGTTAAACACTTTGTCAAGTTAATATTTATATGGAAAGGACAAATAAACTACACCCAACACTCACCAAAGTTAAAGGAAGGAGGGCAGTAGCAACAAAAAACAATTCACAAACACAGAAAATACAATATTTCAGGTTAAACACTTTGTCAAGTTAATATTTATATGGAAAGGACAAATAAACTACACCCAACACTCACCAAAGTTGAAGGGAGGAGGGCAGTAGCAACAAAAAACAACACACAAACACAGAAAATACAATATTTCAGGTTAAACGCTTTGTCAAGTTAATATTTATATGGAAAGGGCAAATAAACTACACCCAACACTCACCAAAGTTAAAGGAAGGAGGGCAGTAGCAACAAAAAACAATACACAAACACAGAAAATACAATATTTCAGGTTAAACACTTTGTCAAGTTAATATTTATATGGAAAGGACAAATAAACTACACCCAACACTCACCAAAGTTAAAGGAAGGAGGGCAGTAGCAACAAAAAACAATTCACAAACACAGAAAATACAATATTTCAGGTTAAACACTTTGTCAAGTTAATATTTATATGGAAAGGACAAATAAACTACACCCAACACTCACCAAAGTTGAAGGGAGGAGGGCAGTAGCAACAAAAAACAACACACAAACACAGAAAATACAATATTTCAGGTTAAACGCTTTGTCAAGTTAATATTTATATGGAAAGGGCAAATAAACTACACCCAACACTCACCAAAGTTAAAGGAAGGAGGGCAGTAGCAACAAAAAACAATACACAAACACAGAAAATACAATATTTCAGGTTAAACACTTTGTCAAGTTAATATTTATATGGAAAGGACAAATAAACTACACCCAACACTCACCAAAGTTGAAGGGAGGAGGGCAGTAGCAACAAAAAACAATACACAAACACAGAAAATACAATATTTCAGGTTAAACACTTTGTCAAGTTAATATTTATATGGAAAGGACAAATAAACTACACCCAACACTCACCAAAGTTGAAGGAAGGAGGGCAGTAGCAACAAAAAACAATACACAAACACAGAAAATACAATATTTCAGGTTAAACACTTTGTCAAGTTAATATTTATATGGAAAGGACAAATAAACTACACCCAACACTCACCAAAGTTGAAGGGAGGAGGGCAGTAGCAACAAAAAACAACACACAAACACAGAAAATACAATATTTCAGGTTAAACGCTTTGTCAAGTTAATATTTATATGGAAAGGGCAAATAAACTACACCCAACACTCACCAAAGTTGAAGGGAGGAGGGCAGTAGCAACAAAAAACAACACACAAACACAGAAAATACAATATTTCAGGTTAAACACTTTGTCAAGTTAATATTTATATGGAAAGGGCAAATAAACTACACCCAACACTCACCAAAGTTGAAGGGAGGAGGGCAGTAGCAACAAAAAACAACACACAAACACAGAAAATACAATATTTCAGGTTAAACACTTTGTCAAGTTAATATTTATATGGAAAGGGCAAATAAACTACACCCAACACTCACCAAAGTTGAAGGGAGGAGGGCAGTAGCAACAAAAAACAACACACAAACACAGAAAATACAATATTTCAGGTTAAACACTTTGTCAAGTTAATATTTATATGGAAAGGGCAAATAAACTACACCCAACACTCACCAAAGTTGAAGGAAGGAGGGCAGTAGCAACAAAAAACAATACACAAACACAGAAAATACAATATTTCAGGTTAAACACTTTGTCAAGTTAATATTTATATGGAAAGGGCAAATAAACTACACCCAACACTCACCAAAGTTGAAGGAAGGAGGGCAGTAGCAACAAAAAACAATACACAAACACAGAAAATACAATATTTCAGGTTAAACACTTTGTCAAGTTAATATTTATATGGAAAGGACAAATAAACTACACCCAACACTCACCAAAGTTGAAGGGAGGAGGGCAGTAGCAACAAAAAACAACACACAAACACAGAAAATACAATATTTCAGGTTAAACGCTTTGTCAAGTTAATATTTATATGGAAAGGGCAAATAAACTACACCCAACACTCACCAAAGTTGAAGGGAGGAGGGCAAGTAGCAACAAAAAACAACACACAAACACAGAAAATACAATATTTCAGGTTAAACGCTTTGTCAAGTTAATATTTATATGGAAAGGGCAAATAAACTACACCCAACACTCACCAAAGTTGAAGGGAGGAGGGCAGTAGCAACAAAAAACAACACACAAACACAGAAAATACAATATTTCAGGTTAAACGCTTTGTCAAGTTAATATTTATATGGAAAGGGCAAATAAACTACACCCAACACTCACCAAAGTTGAAGGGAGGAGGGCAGTAGCAACAAAAAACAACACACAAACACAGAAAATATAATATTTCAGGTTAAACGCTTTGTCAAGTTAAAAGAAGTAAGTGGTTGAGCTCGTGAAAGGCTTGTGGGCAAACCAGAGTCACACATGAGTGGCTGTGTCAACCACAAGCCTTGCACGAGCTCAGCCACTTACTTCTTTTAACTTGACAAAGCGTTTAAAATACTAGGAATAAATATAATATTCACAAGTCACTGTCAATTGTACAGAAAGGGTTAACATTTACTGGAGCTTCCTTATTCAATGTCTTACCAACAGAAATTAAATGTTATCTACAAAAACCCAACTACTTTAAGTCCAAACTGAAAGAGTTTCTGCTTCAGAACCCATTTTACTCTGTGAAAGAATTTTCTTATTGGAATTTAGTAACTAAGAATGACTGATAAAATACTATATGGTGTATGGAAGGAGAAGGTGACAAAGTTGTCCACAATTACTAAAATGATATATGGTTTTTCTTTCTGTTGAAACTTTTGACAAATTAAGTAATTACACTGTTTACAAAATTTCACTCATATACAGTAACTAACATGGGATAGCATGCACTCAAAAACTGCTGTGAAAAATTATCATACTAACAGGTTTTTAAGTTATTGACTGCTTATGAGTTGTTGGTAATATAATTGATATTGTTAATAGGTGTGTGTACTGTTCCACATAAATAGAAACTAACATAATATAATATGTAGTCACAAATTACAGTGAAACTTATCATGGTAACTGGTTGGTAAGAAAATAACTGGTTATTAGATGCTGGTAATAAGTGTATACACTGTTCCACATAATAAGTATTAATTAACTCGGGATTGTATTTGTAGATTACAGGAGATATTGGTTATACTAATGGGTTGTAGCTAACATGTTGTCAATATATAATAATATTATCAATTAAATAGTAATATTGACATTACTAATAAGTGTATGTACTGTTCCACATCCCCGAGATTATTCTCACATGGGATCAAAGTGAACATATCTATCTATCTACCTGAAATATTGTATTTTCTGTGTTTATGTGTTGTTTTGTGTTGGGTGTATTTTATCTATCCTTTCCATATAAACACAGTATTTCAGTGAATAACCTTACTTGTGTAGGAAGTGAGAGATATGGCAAGGGGAAAGATTTGTGCATACCCAGGCCTAACACATGAATGAATAAGGGGGACGGATGCAGATTGTACCTGTGGTAGGGGCAAAATGTAGACCAATGATAATTGTGGGACAAAATTCGATCAGTTGGAGTAAAAAAAATTGATCTATTCTTACAGAGAAAAGTAAACAAGTAACTAAGTGAAATTACAAAGACATATAAAATGTGTAGTAAAAAATATGATTAAAGATATATATGAAACTTGACTGTGAAATTGTAAGTGACAGGTTTAGCGTAGTTTTAGGCCAGGTGTATGTCTGGTGTCTAGGATGAGTTGATTGTTCAGTTCTCATCTATAGAGTCTTGGTAGTGATGTCTGGAATAACTCTGACAGCTCCAACTATAAAACAGGTGTTAAGATTGTTGGAATCATGGGAGCTGGCATGGGTTGCCACTATATGGTAATATTAGTGAAAGGAAATGATTGTCATGGTGTGAGTACTAACCATTGCACTTTGCAGTAAAGTTTTTGTGAAATTTTTATTTTTATGCCTAGATGATTGCAGAAAGCTGACTAAAATTATGTAGACAGCATAGTAGTGGCATAGTTTGAAAACATACTTATCACCTTGCCATTCGAAACCAAATTTTTGGCCCTATTGTCAAATGACTGCTTTATAGCCAGAGTAGTGCTACAGATGTGATTCTGTCATTTGATATAGTACATTTGTATTTTAATTTCCTGGTGCTTGGATTATGTTAATTTGCAAACATAATAATTCCATTAACAATGTCTAGAGTCTGGTAACTCTGTGTTATGGTGCTCATATCGAAAACTCGGACCCCAATTTCAATTCTTATCCAACCTTAAATAAGTCACTCCTATCAATCTGTCAATCTGACTTCCACCCTGTTGTATCCAGTCACAACACAGTGTCAGGCCAAAAGGCCATGGGTGCCGGGAGGGGGGTGCAAGGGGGTGCACTTGCACCCCCCTGCCATCAAAGAAAATACACAGAAAATGATTAATAAACAAAAATTTATTATTAAACTCACTGTGTGAATAATAACTTAAAGCGCCTAGGTTGTCCAAATTTGTTAAACACCTTGTCAATAAACCCAGTATCCTTAGTTAATAAGTGTTATATATAATGTATAAAGAAGATACAGATACACCTCCCTTAAAGTAATCCTGCCGGCACCCATGCAAAAGGATGCACGGGGGTTATGCAACACCTTCACTTGAACTATGAACAATTAAGTTCGTGACCATGTGTAGCCCTTCTGGTACCTACGATATTAAATAGATCGGCTGCCACGCATTCGTATTAGTAAACCCCAAATGCAAAGGGTAAACAAGATAAAGTTATTTAACACAGTTTTAGAATAACACAATACTTATATTCTAGCAAAAGTTCACTCGTACATTGTCGGTACCAGATACATGAATAAAGCATCGAACCACAGTTTCTTTGAAGATTGCAGTTTAAGTACAATTCTATGAAAAGACAAAAACTCAAAGTCCCCCTAACATTAGTGAGTACTACAGCATGTTAGAATTTGCCTAAACCACTACCCTAATTTGCGCCGCTAACTAGCGCAGAGTTGCGCGATAACTTTCTGGCGTAAGAATGAGACAACGTGAGCTTACAGCAAGGTCTTTTATAGACTTCTCCAAGCCTGTGACCTTGGCGAATCTTTCTTTAATTAATATCTCCAAAAGTAGATAATGGTTTAACTGGAAATTTTTACAGGGACTTTCTATTGTCATGTTCTTTCGGTTTTAATTTAATTTAACATTCCAAAGGATTTCTATAGTATTAAAACTAAAGTCATCACATGACCAACTTGGCGGAATTTCTACACGCTTCAACAACAATCAGCGACAATCTATTTTTCAAAAACTTAATTACCAGACAAATGCTTAAACTTTTTACCGAAACCAGTATATATTCGTCATCGTCTTAATTTGGGCTATCTACTTATATAAATTTCAAATTTGTATTCCTTTTAGTTAAAAAGTTCATTTTTTCTCTTAATTAAAACTGCTAATTAAACTTTGCCAAATTATTTTAGTTTTACTACCAAAATATCGGGGACAATGCTGACTATAGCTGGTTATAAATATATCAGTTGTTGCTTTACTCGATTTAAAGATATTTCAAATCTTAGAATTTTACTTTTCTGATCGCGTGTTTCAAAACGTGAACAAACCGGAATATCTCTTAAAATAAACGTTTCCCGATATGATAAATACACTTTAAAATTATTTTTATGGTGAATTGTCACTGTAGGAAAGATTACATGAAAATTCCTTCAGGTTGACAATTACTCTTCTCGAAATTTCTAAGTCCAACATAAGCAACTTTATAATCAATCTATAGAATATTTTACTACTAGGGGTAGCTAGGGGGAGTGCTTTTGGTGAACTAAAAGGTACTTTACAACAGACGAAATGGTTAAGTTTTTTCAAACGGTTGTGATTGTACAACTTTGCCGGTTCCCTGTTGTACACAAGTAAAATGCTAGAAAAATGATGATTTAAGCAGAATTTAACACTATGCATATCTAACATAGTATGTGTCAGTGTTATACATGACCAGGAGTTCACACAAAACATTATATATTTATTTTTGACTTAATTTGTAATTACTGGAAACTCCTAATTTCTTCTTTGGTATATGACTAGTGTATTCCAGTATCATATTTTTTTTTTTTGTGAGGTAATATTAAACATTCTTTAAGCATTTTATAAATAACAAAGCATAGGGAGAATGACCCATCACTCACCAGAGTTGAACCCACTGCGACAAGTGATACACATATGAGACAAACAAAAACATATACAATATTTTGGTTTTACACCTTATTCATGTAATGGGGAATGAGCCATACGCTTCAGGAGGCGAGCACACAAAGAAGTCTACCACATGACTGGCTGGATAGCGGAAGAGAGGGTGGGGGGGGAGGAGGAGGGGGTGAAATGTCAGAAAGTGAACTGTTAATATTTCAGGAAAACAAACATGGTGGTGATAATATTAATTTATATAACAAAAGGGTACACTGTGTTAAAGCAAACAATAAATATATAAATTTGGAAGAAATTTCTTTCTGGTTAAATGATGACAATGATGATACTGCTAATAATGAGTGATGGTAGAATTTTATCAGTGGTTGAGGTCAGGTTGGTGTCTGGTATCCAGGATAATTTGAAGTGGCAGTGGTTTCAGGAAAAACTCTGATTGCTTTCACAGTGAAACAGTCATGACGTTGTTACAATTGTGGTACGTGGGTGGTCCCAGAAGTACCCCGGCCTGACCGAGAGATGGCAGTAGTTGCTTGAAAAATATCCCTTTATTTCAAAGCACATGTTTCAAGTTTGAAGACGCTACATTGTTTCGTATTTGTTTGGCAACAATTAATCTTGAACGTTGTGAGTAAATTTGTGAAAATGGAGAAAATTGGTCATCGTTATGTGATACAATACTTTCATTTGAAAGGCCTGATCCCAGCCGATATAAAAACTGAGCTAGATTCTACTCTGGGTGAGTCTTCTCCTTCGTTTATAACAGTAAAATATTGGGTGGCAGAGTTTAAACGAGGCCATACGAGCTGCCAAGATGAACATCGCAGTGGTCGACCAAATGAGGTGACGACTCCAGAAATGGTGAAGAAAATCCACAAAATGGTACTGGATGATCGTCGACTGAAAGTGCACAAGCTAGCAGACATAGTAGGCATTTCAAAAATTGCGGTACATCACATATTAACTGAAAATTTGGACATGAGAAAGTTATGTGCAAGATGGGTGCTGCGTTTGGTCACACTCGAGCAAAAACAGTGTCGTGAAGATGTTTCAATTGAGTGTTTAGCGATGTTTCACCGCAACAAGGCTTAATTTTTGCGCCGTTTCATAACCATGGATGAAACATGGGTCCATCTCTTCACCCCAGAGACAAAAGAAGAATCAAAACAATGGAACGAAAAGGGAGAACCTGCTCCAAAGAAGGCCAAGACCGTTCCATCTGCAGGCAAGGTCATGGCGTCTGTTTTTTGGGATGCGCATCGGATAATTTTCATTGACTATCTTGAAAAAGGAAAAACAATCAACAGTGATTATTATTCAAAGTTATTGCAACGTTTGAGCGAAGAAATCAAGATAAAACGACCACATTTGGCTAAGAAGAAAGTGTTGTTTCGTTATGACAATGCTCCAGCTCACAGATCCGTTATTGCAATGGCCAAAATTAATGAATTAAAGTTCGAATTGCTACCTGATGCACCCTATTCACCAGATTTAGCTCCCTCGGATTACTTCCTGTTCCCGAACTTAAAAAAATGGTTCAGTGGTCAAGATTTTCGACCAACGAAGAAGTGATGTCGGCAGTTAATGGCTATTTCGAGGAGGAAGACAGTTCTTTTTGTAAAAGTGGTATCGAAGCTATTGAAAATCGCTGGAATAAATGTATAGAGCTGAAAGGAAACTACGTTGAAAAATAAATACAGTTTTTTCCAAAATTTTTGTTTTTTCATTGCTAGGTCGGGTACTTCTGGGACCACCCTCGTAATTGGCATGTTCCGGTTTTGGAAGGTATAATTTGGAGGTGTGGACTGTTTGTCTGTGGCCGTTCATTCTGACTGAGTGTTGTTGTGTAGTTAGGCCTACAAGGTTTCACCTGTAGTAGGGATGGAATGTGTTGTAGTCGGTAGTTGCATGCTGCAGGTTTTGCAGCGAGGTCTATTGCAGGGAAAAGATCCATATGGCGTTTTTGAAGAGTCTGAAAGAGGGTATTTGTGGACCAAGATGTTTTTGAGATTAGCATCCTATAAGTATACAGGAGGAGAATAATGCTGGTATGTTCAGAATATACCTGCTTCCCTGTGAATTATAACTCTGATACATATGGTTAGTGCAATAATATTTTCTTGTTTCCTGTTTCAGACTTCAATCAGGACGGTAAACCTGATAATATCACATTCATGATCAAGAGGATCAAGGTTCACACTATGGAAGCACTCAAGGACCCCACATACAGGTTCCCAATGAACTACGGAGTGGAAAAGTTTCTCGAACTCTTTTCTGGTAAGATGGTTGTAACTTGTAACTTTGGTAATGCCTATAATTTAGTGGGACATTTTCAAAATATCAGCTAAATTAAAATTAACGAGTAGTTCATTATAAATGATATCAAATAATGATCTGTACCGTCACTTCACTGTATCTGTGAGTACTTCATAATGGAATTGATTAGGAAATGTAAATAAGTAAAGTAAAAATTATCACCGTTTACAAGAGAAAATTGAAGAATGGCAGAGAAACATTAAAAACAGAAAAAACAGAACATTCCTAACATTTTTGAGTAATCTGATTTCCACCCTGTACATTTCTTGTTCCTCTGCTGACTAATGGTTTTGAGCAACAAAATTCAGAATTATTCCATGCATATATTTATAGAACATCTATCACTTAATTAAAATAAAATAAAAAAAAATCTGATCATTCCTTTATTCTTGCAAATACAGTGCTGATGGTTACATGAAAACAAAATCAATCATTTTTACTTTTACAGCATTTAACAAATGTTCCCAGTACACTGAGAGTACAACTATGTACATATGTTGTTGTGACTAGTTGCCATGTGTTAGATAGGCAGGAGAGGTTCAAGTCCTTTGTCTACTGGAGGAAGTTTTGAAGGAATGCACCAGGAACATAAAAGAATTAGGATACAAAAACTTTTTAAGTGATTTCCCAATTGTGCTGGAGTAGTAAGTGATCCACATTACAGGTATCAAATAACAGCAGTTGATGGGATGCAAAGAGTTAACTATGTGAGAATTATTGTAGAATGCAATCTGTTACTCACATGGTAGGAGAGTTGGATAGGAAGTGATTTGAAAACAGAAAAGGGGAGGGAGATTGTTTGAGGAGTACATTAGTGATAAGACCTGGAGAATTAGAATTTCTACAACCAAAAACAGTTCTAATTAAGTTAGTAAAATCAAATTGTTGTTCACAGAGGAGGACTACGACGCCTTCTGCCTGGCGTACATGTTCACGTACCGAGACTTTGAGATGGGTACGCTGGGTCTCGCCTGGACCGGAGACCTCAAGAACGCAGGAGGAGTTTGTGAGAAGAATGGTGTACGTTGCTTATTATTATTAGTCTTTTACGGCCTCATTGGACCACTTTCTGGTGTCTTCCTCGGTATGTGCATGCACCGTTCTTTCCGAATTTCCCAGTATCTTCTCATTTGTTGTGATCTTTGTCTTTACTCATCTGTAAATACCCTCTTCATTGTGAGTCATTTGTCTATTTTTGATTTAAATCTTATTTTTTCGTCTTTCAATTTTTTGAGTTTTTCTGTTGTGTTTCGTAGATCGTCCAGGGTAATTTCTAATTCTTCCATATCATCTCTAACTTCCTTCATCCAGCCTGCCTGTTGTTTCAGCTTCCAAAGTTTTTCTATTATTCTTCTTGTTAATCTGGTGTCTTCATGATGTGATGTATAGTATCTGTGATGGGCTCCAGTTCCCTATAAACCACCTCATTTGGCACTATCCTCCATTTTCCCTCTTTCTGATATTTTTTATTAATACATGTTCTTGCTATTCTTCTCTCTACTTTTAAAATTTTGTCAATTCTGTATTTCTGAGTGACGTTAAATAGAGTTTCACTTCCATATGTTACTTCTGGCCAAACCACCGTCTTGTAGTGTTTTAATTTTGCTTTGATTGATAGACTTTTTTTTTTGTTGTATGTAGATTGCGTTAGTTTTTTGAGCTTTTATCATTTTGTTAGTTCTCTCTTGCGATGCAGGTTTTTCATTCAAGTTGTATGTTATTAATTTTGCCCAGGTATTTAAATTGTTCTGCTATTTTTATTTTACTGTTATCTACAGTTATGTGGTTGATTACTAGAGGCACTGTTACCATAATTTCAGACTTTTCAAAAGATGTTTAGAGTCGAAATTTCTGTGCTGTATTTTGTAAACTAATTATTTGATTCCTAACTTCTTGTATGTTATTAGCTAGTAACTCTAAGCCATCTTCGAATCCCAAACAATTTATGTTTATTTGGTCCTTCTTGGTTAGGATTTTCCTTGTGACTTCATCTCATCACGTATTCAAGGGTGCAGTTGAAGAGCATTGGTGAAAGGCTATCACCCTGTCTTACCCCTGTTTAAATAATAAATGGTTCAGATAGTTCTCCCCTAATACTTACTGATGATTTTGTATTTGTGGGGGTTAATTTGATCATTTTTACTAATTTGGGATGGAGTCCAAAATTCCTTAATATGTCCAGCATTGAATCTCTGTGGATACAATCATAGACTTTCTGGAATTCTACAAAGGTTATTTATTACTAGTTGTTTTTGTCTTCTTTTGTAGGCATCATTATTACTTTTAACGTGATTATCTGTTCTGGGCAGCTTCTCTATGGTCTAAATCCTCCTTGGTATTTTTTTACTTCTTGTTCAAGTTGACCTTTGAAGCGATCGTAGAGTATTCTCGACAAGACTTTATACGTGCACTCCAGAGGGAGATACCTCTGTAATTGTCTTGGTTTGATTTTTCTCCTTTTTTATATAATGGATGTATTATAGCTGTAGTCCAATGTTCTGGTAGCTCTTCTCTATTCCACATTTTCAAAATGCATTGGTGTAGTGATATCTTTGCTGAGCTCCACAAATGTTTGATCTCCTCCACTTGCTTTGTAGTTCTTGAGTTCTCTTAAAGCTTTGTAAACCTCGTGTATTGTTGGTGGGTTTATATTTTCTGTCAGTGTTTCCATTGGGGTTTCTGTGTTTATTTGAAGAAGTTCTGGAGGATTCTCGCAATTCAGTAGACTGTTAAATGCTTCTGCTCAGATTTCTGTATTTTCTTTATTGCTATGGGCCATCTTATTATTTTTATCTTTTAGCATTAGTGTTGGAGAATCAAATCTTTGGAGTTGCTTGCTAAATATTTTGTAGTAATCTTGTAAGTGAGTTGTTTATTATAAATGTTTTCTTTTTTTGATTTAATCATGATTTTGTCTTTTATTTTGAATTCAAGATTTTGAAAAAGAGAATTACACAACATTCATCATTTCTGTTGTAAAGGCATTATAATTTTATTCGCTCATAAAATGTTCATATTTCAAAAATAAATTAGTGATGTAATATTGTGATTGTGTTTTAAAAAATACAATGGTTTGGACACTGTCTCTATATTTAAATGAACTATTTAAAAAAATTATGTGTGGGGAAATGCAATAATGAAATGTTGAAGGCAATATATCTAGTTCCATAATATTTTTAGTTTCTCTACTTGAATTGTCATTTTTATGTAATTTTGAATTTCTTGTATACATAAAACCAATTTTACTGAAGAAGTTTGATGATTTTACATACTGTATAGTTACTGAATCTTATAATATAATTTACCAAAAATGTTTATGATTTAACATTACATGATTACCTTATATATGGATATTTCATAATTTAAACACATTACACACTACATATAAGAATACTGATAAATATTTGAACAGTTCTAACAATCTATAAAATATAAGAAGTAGTTTATTTTGCAGTAACAACATTTCTTTGTTAAGAAATATATATTTAGTGCATAAGAAACTGTTTTAGAAAAGTGCACCTTTCTTTACTTGAGAAATTCTTAGTTAAATGATTGAATGGTTTACCTCTAGTGTAGCGGAGTGTTGATATGGTTCAGTTTTGACAAGAATATTTTTTCTTCTTCTTGTTGTAATACATTTCAACATTATTATTATTATTATTATTTTACATATTAAAGGAAAGGTTTACCATTTGCAAATTAAGATGGCAGGAAAATGTGACTGATTCATGTAACTCTTATATATTTTTGTTTTAATTTTCTAACATTACTTCTGATATATATATATCTAAAATTGAAATCATTATGGTCTTCTCTGATGTCAAAAAGGCCTATGATACCATAGCAAGATCAAAAATTTGGGATTGCCTAGAATGAAGAAAGGTACCCGGATCCTTAACCAACAAGATCAAAATGCTGTATGAAAACACAGAAGCCAGTGTGCAAATAAGTAACGGAGAGAACAAGTGGTTTAGAGGAGTACAACAGGGCAGTGCTGTGTCACCCCTACTCTTCATTGCTGTGATGGATGACATCTTGAAATAATTTCAACGAAGTGTATGGAAAAGAAACAAAAGTCTTAGTCTATGCTGCATGATTTGGGGTGAAAGTGCAGAAAAGGCGCAAGAGAAGCTGGAGGCTTGGAACAAGTTGTTTGAGGAGTATAAACTGAAAATTAGCCAGAGTAAGAAGGTGGTCATGGCAACAGGTACAAGGATTTCCAACGTGAAGATTTACCCAAACAACCAACAACTACAAAATGTGACCTTGGCAGTACTCTTAGTAAAGACAACACCAGTAAAAGTGAAACAGAAATAATAATGCAGCAGTCTTTTATAACCAGGCGAGAACTCTATTGTGGGACAACAAAGTTCCCAGAAAGTGCAAACATGCACTATTCAAAACCTATTACATCCGCATACTGACTTATGCACTGGAAACATGTATCCTGTCCAGAAGAGACAATAGTAGACTTCAAGCCTCTGAAATGTAGTTTTTGCGTAACATGATGCAGAGGACATGAAAGGAATGAAATCAATCATGCATTGGCCTGTTTAAACACCAGTGTGGCAAAATCCTTACAGCGGTCTCGCATGAGGTGGTATGGACATGTTCAAAGGATGGAGGAAGAAAGAAGAGCAAAGGCCTACTTTAATATGAACATCAAGGGGAAAAGACTCATGAGAAGGCCCAAAAAGAAATGGATAGACCAAATCAGGAAGGATATAGAAGACCTTTGCTTTTTTGCAAGACTATTCATGAACATCAACTACTCATGGACAGGAAGAAGTGAAGAGTGCTCATGACCAGCACCCAGGAGGCTTGAGAATGATGATGATGATAATGTGAAACTGATGCAACTGTTGTGACAGTTTTTGAAATCATTATTTTACATTAGATAGTTTTTTAAAATGAAAACAATTGCTTCAAAACATAGCAAAATAGTTTATCTTTAAATAAAGTTTCTGTGCTAATCTGTCAGTATTGTCTTTGTCCTGAGTTACTGTATAGTGTCGTATATTTTTTTAGCACTACCGTGGCAGTATGAAGAGCCTCAACACGGGCATCGTGACACTCCTCAACTACGGCAAGCACGTCCCACCGGCCGTCTCCCACGTCACACTCGCCCACGAGATCGGCCACAACTTCGGCTCACCCGTGAGTCTACACCACCTCTCAAAAGACGAGACTGCTTCGTCAATTAAAACCGTAAATGCTAAAAATATTAAAATTTCAAGAGGTAAAAAGTAGGCAGGTATAAGAAAGGGGCAAAATGGGTGTGTAAGGAAATTGGCACTGGAGTGTGTCCTCCATCATAATTAAATTAAAATAATTTTGCTGTTACTTGGTAAGTTCTCACATTTACAACACATAAATATGTAAATGGAAAAGAAAGGGGAAATACACCCAACGCTCACCGAAGTTGAAGGGAGGAGGGCAGCAGCAACACAAAACAACACACAAACAAACAAAAACCAATATTTCAGGTGAAAATCCCTTTTTAGAGTTAACAGATAGGTGGCTGGTCATGCGCAAGACATGCATTGGGGCGTCCCTTTTTTAAAAAAAAAAAGTGATAATGGATCAATAATTGGTACTTAATATATGCTTAGAAACCCAAAATTTTAAGTAAAAGGACATGAACCAACTAAATATGAAATTTTACAATAATTTCTTTATATTCGGTAAATGTTACCAGTAACTATCCTTACGGGGCATCCAATTAGTGGGGTCTGGTGAAATCTGACCAAGGGGGAAGGGTGGGGGGTGGGGGGGGGGGGTTGACAGAAATCTGATGTCATCTTTTTAATTCCTCGAAGAATAGTAGAGCTAAAAAAAACTTCTACAAACAACATTGATCTTGAGGTTATGGGGATGTAACCACCCTTGAGAACAGACGAGCACGAGGGAGGGGTCCTCAATATCTCACCTCACAACAAGGGGAGGGTCCAAATATGCAAAAAAACTGCCAAGTAATTAATTTACACCCCTTTCCGCAACACAGCAAATAATAAACTAGGATATGGCAATGAATCACCACTTACCTTAGACGATGTTGTAGGGCATAAACACACAAAAAAACAGGAATTTTCAAGTGTTAGACCTTTATCAGCAGGATAACATTATTGAGGGCGGGTGTTGTATTGACATTTGACCAGGAATTGGTGGGGGTAAATTCAAACAAAGGACAGAGAGAAGGGGTAGTGATTTGTAGCTGATACCCGAGTGTAGCAAAATATTACAAACAGAGCAGAATAAAATGATAGAATCTTAACAACATTAATCTGAGTAAACAACGATAAATAAATAAAACAAAACTTTAAACCAAACAATTTATGAAGTTAAGGATCATCTCTGGTCAGTGACGGTTGAATTTAGGCAGTGGGGTTGGAGGCAAGGAGAGGATAGTGGGAAGGAAAAGTAATGATTGGGTATTATCTTAAATGAATTTAAATTATCAACTCTAACCAGAGGTGATGTTTAACTTCATAGATTCTTTGGTTTAAAATTACATTTTTTTTAAATAAAAAATATTATTTAGTTATTTTTGCTTACACAGATTTATGTGATTAAGATTTTATTATATTATTATTCTGTTCTTCTCACAATATTTTGTTATGCTCAGTTATTAGCACCAAATCATTACCCCTCTCTATGTGAATTTACCCCACCATGTTCCTAGTCAAAATGACACATGAGGCACTCTCCTATAACACTCAACTCTCTCTCTCTCTCTCCCCCCCCCCCCCCCCAAATACTGTTGTCCTGTTGTTAATTCCTTTATCATGTGTGTTTTTGTTTTGTGTGTTCATGACCCACAACCATCTATAAGGTAAGTGATGGTTTATTTCCCTATCCTATTTTGAAATATCTTTTCGCTACTTAGCACCTATTATTTCATTGTTTACCATAGATAATAATAACTTTAATTCCAGTATTATAAAACTTATCACTTTATTATTATCAACATCAATGGAGCTTATGCCTCAATTACAATTTCTTGCACATCTGTCTATGCTTTATCCACATTTTTGCTTTAATTTCTTGAGTGAGGTGAATTGTTGAGCCTACCTTTTATAATTCATTCTCAAATAATAATAAAAAAATCTGCTTCCTTTTACATAAAATCAAGGGTTATTTTATGGTCATGATCGTTTCTTCCCTTGTAAACAATTCCTTTTTTTTTCTAGCAATACTGATCCAAGGACTCCCTCTCCTATCTTCTAACAATGCTTCTTTATTATAGGGGATTGGTGGATTTGCCCAATGATTTGTTATGTCACTCCCACAGTATACGTAAAAGTGGAATTTCGGGGGGAAGTTATGATTTAGTAAAAGTTTTCTTCTTCTTCTATGATAGTGAAAATATACAAAACAGCTTTGTGTTATCCCAAAACAATGAAATCTTCAACCAAAATTTGTTATAATTACAATACTTTGGAGAATATAAAAAATGTGAGTGTTACTGTTGCAGCACGACCCCGAGTCGTGCACACCCAGCGGTGAGGACGGGAACTACATAATGTTCGCACGGGCCACGTCGGGCGACAAGAAGAACAACAACAAGTTCTCGCCGTGCAGCATCCGCAGCATCAACCCCGTCCTCAACACCAAGGCGCGCAGTCCCAAGGGCTGCTTCACTGGTCAGCAAATGTCGATTCTCTTTATTAGTACTAGGGCTTACAACCATTGTATCTTCAGCTACAGTTACCTTTTCTTATCCAGATATAATAATTTTTCCTCAGGATTTGACCTTTCTACTTTCTTTCTTTAAGCTCATTTCCTGAAACTCATATGACTGCCTCTAGTATCCCAGATAATACATCTGCATATCTTTCAGCTGAGTATCTTCTAATGCCCTCATCTGAATATTTCTTCTGATTTGTTCTGTCCAGTCTTTTATAGTTGTTTCTCTCTTCCGTTTATCCGCTGATTCTCACTGTTATACTTTTCTATGCTTTATCTTTTGTAACACCGTAAATCTGACGTGCCCTTACCATATAATGCTGTAAGTATCTGTTTCTACAGATACTATTTCATTTACATTCATTAATCTTTAAATTTTGTCATTTGGTATGTGTTCTACTCAGAAACTCACACCCTTTTCTCCCATTCCACTTTTCATATTCATACAGCAGTAGGAGTGAATAGGTAGAAAAGTTAACAAAATGTGTACACATCCTTCACTGTGTTGTATGTCTTCGCAAGGTTATTCACTGAACTATTGTAAAGTGTGTTTGTTTTCGGCTGTGATGAGTTATTTTCCCTATACCTACTCATTTTAATTACCTAACAGCAATTTCACTGTCATCATTACCCAAAAAATTAATAATTGAAAAATTGTGATAAATATAACATTTTACAAAAAGGTATTGATGATTATCCATGCTATTCTATTATATTCTAGAAAATTTTCCATTAATCTCTAGAGAAACTGTAAATTGCATGAAGAAAATTGATATAAAATTTATCAGTGTTCTTCCAGTCCATTATCTATATACTGTCACCAAATATTTAATTAATTAGTGACTTTTCACTTCAAAAGAAGCTTTCAAAAGCTTTGGTATAGAAGGGCCTAATTTTGGCAGATGACAAGTAACAGCACCTATTGTGCAGTAATTGAAAGGAGATATATAAAGTGATTGAAAAATGTTTAAAAGAAGCAGACATAACTAACACGAGAAGCAATTTTAAAATTTAAATATCAGAAAAATAAAATTAAAAACATTTTTAATATACGTACAAAAATGCAATTGTATTTTAACATATGTGATGTAATAAATGTTTCTAATATTTGTACCACAACATATAAATTTTGTTTTGTGGAAACATATTTAATTTAGTTGGATGTACAATTTTTGACTTAATTTTATAAATTACTTGATACTGTTTTACAAGGCATTGTAAGTGATAAAATGGAAGCTTTCCGATTTCATCAACTGTCAGGCCTCCCACTGAGGGAGTGCGTCTGTTTGATGCGACATTTCGAAGCCACTCTCCGACTTCTTCTTCCGGTGAGATGAAGTCAGAGATTAACTTCAGAATGTCACAGCAGATTCAGGGGGCATCCACAAATTATGTGAGGTGTTTTTACGGATTTCCAGACCCCCCTCCCCTATGGTGAGATTTGGTGAGATTTCGTGAGATCTGGCCCGATCCCCCCCCCTCCCGTCACTGGTGAGAGCTGGTCCATGCGACCCCCCCCCCTAGAAATCACCCTCACAATGTTTTGATATTTTTTTTAGGTCTCACCCTTCCAAAAGCTGGTTACACCAACACTTTTCGACAAAATACCCCCTAAAATCGTTTTTCCAGCCATTTGTAGGCCTTTTTTTTTAGCTCTACAGTCCAACAATTTTTCGAAAACCTCACGTGAGATTTCCATAGGACCCCCGCCCCCCCATTTCACCTCACGTGATATATGGACGTCCCCTTATGCACTCCCTACTGCGAGGCCAGGCTTGAGAACTTTCTATACACTATAAATTGTGGTTATATAGCTGTGCACGTGTGTGGTATTGCAGAGCCGCAGCGGTCGCTGTGCGGTAATGGGGTGGTGGAGTACGGCGAGCAGTGCGACTGTGGGTGGGGGGAGGACTGCCACGACGCCTGCTGCTTCCCTCAGGCCAGCATCCCGCCGGAGGGAGCCACGCCCTGCCACCTCACCCCCGGGAGCCGCTGCAG
>JARYHS010003809.1:0-48778 GCA_031002005.1 Vandiemenella viatica
ATTGCAATGACGTGTAATTTTCGTGAATGTTAAATTTATTCGATTTATTATATCTATGAATGTCAGTATTAAGATTGAAGGTTTAAGATTTTCCACTACATACCATAATTCGGAATATGATTAATAATGGCAGTACAAGCACATTTCAATTTCTTAACAGGTTTCAGCACGCTGTATGTGTGTTTGATGCAAAAATAATTCTTAAAGCACGTTTTTCTGATTTATATACGATCCGTCCTTATGATGAGTTTAATCAGAATGAGATGCCAAAGAGAGCAGGAAGTAAAAATATGCAAAATGTACCAAATTTATTGTTTCGGTGTCAGCTTTCGTAAACGGAAAATGTTGCAGAATTAAGTTGTTTGAAAAGTAGCTAAATGTGTTGCTTCCAATTCAACTTGTTATCTACGAAAATAAAACTCACTTTAAATCCCGCAGCACCCAGCGGCTCCAAGCGTCATTAAATGGCTTATACCAGTTGCGGTAAAGCGAGCGTGCTCATGAATTGTATGCAGAGAGAGTGTTATAATTCAGTGATAGAATTCAAGAATTTGAGAAACTGCCTTCAGCAGGAGACAAACTGTGGTCGACATGGTCATGAGACAAAGTGAACCCCAATTCGAATGTTATTCAAAACTCATTGTCATATAAGTTATGTTGAGATCCACTTTTCCTATATGTCACCATTATGTTTATTTTAGTATTAAGGCAAGTTACTGGCGCAAGTGTAATTTTGCAGATATCAGTATGGAGAGCGAGAGCCAGATCACAGGCAGTGACGTCAGAATGCAGAGTAACTTGATCTGCTGCCTCAGGGAGGAATGACACAGCGTTTACTAGCAAAGAAACTACAGAACCAACGTCTCGTACACATACTCGTAAGTATCGCAAACAGAGCTGTTAGTAATTTTAGTGTGCAACCAATTTAGTAATAAGAGCGGGAATTAGTCAATTGGTCAGTTAAATATATTAGTAAGGTATAATGAGTAGTAATTTATGCATTATGTTTCTTTTACAGAAAACATATTTCTGTTCGTGAGATGTATATAAGTAGTATACAGCTATAGTCGTTTCAAATTATGCAGTGGAATGGGTTATCTTTATTAAGGAGTGAACATTATTACAGTAGATTCATCATAAAATTACGATTTCCAGAAATTAAAAAAAAAAATATCCAAGTACAAAATTACAGACAATTTTGACACTTGTAACGCATTGTCATTATAACTACTTTCTTGATGCTTAGTTACTAATGAATTTTCCAGTTAAACAAAAAAGAGATTTAAATGTATGGAAATAAGGTGTAATCAGGTAGCATTTTACGGCAGGTTATAGTAGCAGTCCTTAGCATGAATTATGAGAGTAAAGCTTGTAAAAGTAATTAATGGTACATATTATTTACAGATCTAAAAACGATCATACACAGTTACATAAGAAAACCACATATTACTTAAATGTTCACACGAAACTTATCTAGGTACTACAAAATTGCTGAAGTGTGTGTTTTTTGACACAAGAATTTTAAAATCGTTGAATTAATTAAGATATACAGCTCTGTGTTAGAGCAATATGTAATTGGGAATTACATAGAATTAAGCTACTAGTAAGATACAGTGAAACTTAGAAAGTAAAGACTTTACAAACCATTTCTACGACACAAAACCTACTTTATCATATCCAGGTTATCAATTTCCTTTTTTGAGGGAGAAATATACCACAGTCATATGTCAAGTAAATTAAAACGCAGTCTAAATTGCTTATGAAGGAAGTAACAAAATATTTGCAAATGTCGCAAGATGCAATTAAATATAACTGAGTGTACAAGCAGTAAAATGACAATGCTAAGTTTCAGTATAATTGTATTCTTTGTAATTTATTACAAAGGAAATATTCAGCCCAACTGGCACAAAACGCTGCTAATATCACAATACCGAACATTACATAGATAGTGTTAACTATGCCGAACTCAAATGAAATTGTACATGTCGGGATTGACCATACATTAATTTTCTAATTGATATATTAAGTTTAACTAATGTCATTTATATGACTGATTTATTGTTCCTAAGTTATGAGATTCTAATTAAATTTGTTTAACTTCACGTTGGCCGACCTATTACACCAGAATTGAGAATTAAATATATAATTATCTTGCAATGACTTTGTAAGCTACAAAGAGGATTGCAATTACATGACGTACTTTGTACATTCTGGAGTTATAAAAAACGCCTATGTTAAAAGGGAGAGAGTGTGAGGTTTCACTTTCATAACCATTATTATTTGAGAAATTACAGAAATATTTGGTCGTCGAGTTAACGCCGATCGCTGGCTCCGCTGAGCGCGGCACGTGTAGGAATTTACTCTGCTTGCAGTCAGCGCTTTATTGACTCAGGCCGAGACGGCTTGAGAAGTACAAGATAAGTAGTAGGGGTCTTTACTGATGGTCCGTCAGAGAGTACAGTTAGAGTAGTCACCTGTTGGGGCCTGACACCCTCCCTTTTACTTCCCAACAGGGACGTCCATCTGCCTACAGCTTACCATTCCAGTTTGCACTTATGGAGCCACTAACTACCATATTGGGGCTTAGATAATTCGGCGACAGTTGTAATTCACTTTGCGGCACGTTATCAACTGTATTACTCAGTATTCAAGGCCAATAAATTGGTTCCATTCAAGTCTCACCTTCCTTCATGTAGTTAGAAGTTGAATCCATTTCAATAACTCTTCGGTCTGTGGCCGCAATCCACAGTGTTGTCCAAACTTAGCCTCAAACAGCACAATGGTAAGGTGCTAGTGCAGCTGCCTGAAGAACAGAAGACTGTTCGAGCAGTGCTGGAATTCCCGTAAGGTCAGTTCGTCAGTACACACGCCCACAAGCCATGGCCACTCGGCACCCTGACAGTAGTTTTCTTTAAATTAAGTCTTCTAAGACAAAACTGCCTTTTACTGACTGAATTGCACTGATGTATTTATTCCTACACAATTTCACGGTTAAGCGAAATATTTCTCCAGTCTACGAACATTTTTATGTTACCAACAAACACAATGTTGATGAATCGTGGGTTAGCTGTTTGGAATTTACTGCTAATTAAGGATAGTTGTGAAAACTTACTTTATTATGCTGACGTCATAAAAAGCGAGAAAGGACTAGGGCAAAGGAATGGGAAAGATTTCTACCATGTCATTTGGAATCAACCATTAATGTATTGGAATGCATTATGTGGGGAAACCATGCAAACCAAAATCTGGAAAAGTTAATGGAGATTCGAACCCGTGTCATCCCGATTGTGAGGTTAGAGCGTTGAATGTCCTCATGCACGCTGGGACAGTGAGGCGAGTTGGTCTGCCATAACTTAGTCATAGTTCATACATTTACAACATTCTGTGGAGTCTTGTCCACTCCATAAAGGGTAGGCGGCGATCTGAGGCAGATCTAACAGCAGAGTGTGCTCCGAAACAGTTATACCTGCACCAGCATTGTACTCTGCTGTCAGATCTGCCAAGATCGCCACCGATCCGCTTTACAGAGTGGACAAGCCTCCGACCTTCCCGTTCTGGTCGTCACCACCTTGTCGCCTAGTCGTGGTTTTACTGTCATTCAATCCCTCTGCATAGATGCTCGCTACAATAGCACACGAACAGCTTCGCCGTTTCCGAGATGCTTGTTCCCAAGTGTGGCGTCCACAAACCAATGGTCCGTAATTTAAGGGAACTACGTGACCTGTGCGTAGAAATCTGGTGCCAGACAACTCAGGATACCTAACAAGGACTTTTCGAATCAACGCCACGCCAAATCGCTGCTTAATTGTACTCCAAAAATGGACCAATACACTAATAAGCAGGTGATCATAAGGTTTTGGCTAATCAGTGTATACTACGCCAAAATAATATTTTCTTAACACAATATATACATATATATATGAATTCACTGTGCAAAGTGGTAATTTTTAAAACATATTATACGAAATAGAATGTATAGTCATTGAAAGGTTCTTATGTGATACACAAACAAAAGTCAAATCACAATTATGTGCCAATGGCAATAGAAAATGTGGTTGTACTAGAACCATAATATTTTTTTCTATTTTATATATGTATGTATGTACGTTCGTTTTGAGCAGCTAAGACATCACTCCAGACACTCACAACCAATATTGGGTTATATTCCTGGTGCAAATGCAGTTTGCCAGGACGCAAAGGTGAAACGGCACTAGCGGTGATTCCGGATTGGTTGAACTTTTCCTTACCCAGGACTTATTTATTTTTATGACTCCTCAACGTTGTGGTCACTAAAGTCAGTTTATATAATTCACTTTTATCCCTTCCCCAGCAGCAGCTAATCTAAAAAAAGGCACACTTCTGAAACCAATGTCACTGTTACATCTTTAGCTAACAACTCAGAAAGCACCACCTTGCCCCTTCTGTTTAATTGTCGGCCATGCCTAGTGAAGCCACACCTATCAGTGGTATCTACATGCATAATTCACAAGGCATAACAAATACCTTTTACAAGAAGAACATCCCTGATGGACTAGGGAAAAATAGTTCACTCTGTGGGTGTTATTATTATGTTATTGAGTTTGTGAGTGCGTTCCAGACATGTTGATAGATTATAAGCTATATAGTTCAGGTTAACTAAACTTGGTCTCCAAGATGTTATTAGTGAAGAAAAACAAATGATACAAAGACGATTCGTTGTTAAGGCCGAGATCTTGAGCTGCTCTTAATAGTGATATTAATTAAACCTTAAAAAAAGTTTACCTCTGAGACATATCACCAAACATACTCAACACAATCTCTGCCTAAAACGACTCTGTCACTAACTTAACTACTGTGAAATAACAATTGATAGATTGAACAAGCATTTAATCATAGAAAAACTTAACATACAATTAATCTGCAGCAAGGGGCTGAGTTTACCATGGAACAAAAGACATGTGCAACACGCTCAACACGATAGCTACAATGCTACAAACTTGATATTGTTAAATACCGGAACGACTTCTTCATAGGCATACAACCGATAAACTAAAACTTTTTTTAAAAAATTAACACACTGAATATTTTTATGTCTACAACCCGACCAAACAAGATTACCTACCAAAAGGCATGACGACATTATGATAATTACAACGATGGTTAACAACCTTACGTTACACAGAATGAATGAATTATTTAACTACCAAAAGAATAACTTCAACTAAACAAATACCAGAGCTTGGCACGTTGTCCGAAGGCTACGGCCAAGACACAAAGCTCTTAACTGCCGCATGGTTGCGGACATTAAAGTGTGTCCAAAATGGTGGTAGGGCATTTACTATATGCACTCAGCATAAGTTTCAATACTCTATCACATGCATTAAGCCTTGCACCAAGTTGTCTCTGGCCTTGTAACTCAGCGGTTTTAATTACATTTCATCTCGGTTGCACTCGTTATGAGCGACTAGCAGTCAATATGTATAAATAAAATACTAAAATACCTACATTAACACCTAATTAATTGTTTTCCTGTTACTCCTCCACTTCCACGTTTGTGCGCCTCACAGCGAGGTTCATCTTTGGCACTTAGGACATGCACTGATTTTAGATCATAGAACTGGCATAATGGACAAACATTAGGGAATACATTGATTCTAAAGACTACACAAATATTTGCAAAAAATTGCAGAGTAAGATGAAGAATGATAGATGACTATTAGCACTAGTTGGCACATAATTCAAGGCGTAAAGGAGGATGAAATGTTTTATTTGGAATCGAAGGATCCCACAGTCGGCGTAGTTTCTATATATCATGCTTGGAACCGTGTCCCAATATTAAATGATTTAAACACAAAGTAAGGTTTATTTAAGTCTGTTACAAAGTATTTGAACGAGCAATTGAAGAAGGTACTTAAAAAACTTAAACTGAACAGCAAACAGATATTTATTCCTGTAATTTAATTACTCATGTAGTTTAGATATGCAATATACCCACAATGCCATACCTGTGTGTAACATAAGCCACAGCCCTAGGATGACATGGGTCTGAACTATCTGACACCCACTGGTTGGTATCATGTATTAAAAGCCTTAAGTACAAGATAGCTAGGCTCAAATTCTAGACATCACACTAGATTTCCCCCACTCTCCCTCCTACAACTAAAATTTGCTTTGGTTTGATTATTACAAGGAACATGTCACTAATTGCAGAAATAAATTTCTTTTTGTTTTGTTAAGTGAATATTGGAGCATCTTTAATTCTAGTGCTCAATAAAGTATTAGATTTTGTTTAAAGTGTGAAAGTGATGTGATAGATTACTATACAGTAAAGAGAAATAATTTTTTGTGCATGTTTTCAACATCAAAAAATGAATCAATTAGGTATAGAAGTCTTCTAAGCAGAACATAGAATTATTCCCTGCTAATGTAGAAAGAAAGGTGAAAGAACTGCAACAAGAAACTATAAAAATGCATCTACTCTTATCTTTTTATGTAGTAAATATAGTTTGTATCATTTAATCAAAAAAATATTATTGAGGTGATAAAAATTATTTTCTACAATACCTCAAGAACAGAAGAAACCTGTAGCAGTGTATATTAAATATGTTTTCTCAATAATTCATCTTTCACAGAAGTGATTATGACCACCATGTAGTTCAGGATATTTGTAATTACAAATAATTATATGATGCAAATATTAGTGATATCCATTATATACCCAATAATTATAATGATAATCTAGCAACAGAACATTTTAAATATTGTCAATAGGAACAAATTACATTCCATCATTTTGCTAAGGGAACAAACATTAATATAGTATATTGACACTCCCTTGTGATTAGTGGAAAATGCCACATATACAAGGATAATACAAGAGCAAGGCAATTCCGTAACAATGTCTGTAATCTCTGTTCAAAGATAATATTTCTTACAAATTCAATATAAGAACACATGACAAAAAAATTTAATATTCAAATAAACAACTTTTACTGCCAACTACTGTAAAACATATAACCCACTAAGGCTATTCTTATATTCCAATAATGGTTTATAATCATTCAAATACACATTTTAAATTACATTTTCTATTAAACCATCAGCACACTTATATGTCAAAATAATCTTTTTAAATCATTAAATAAACCAAATAAGCTAAGTAAATTTACATTACAAGAACATTACACATTAAATTTATCTGAATTAAAAGTATTGTGTATACAAACTTCACAAAAAAATGGGCACTCTCCAGAATCAAACTGCTGCTGTTTCTCAATTTTGCTTCACCGTGTAAAAGATGTTCTGCAATCATCACAAAAATTTGGCCATTCACCTTAATGAATCCACTGATGAATCTTAAGATTCCCAGAAATAGAAAAAGATTTTTTAGAAACAACAGAAAATTGGGCTTTTGAGAAAATGAATACTCTGATTTTTGTTGTGAATCCCAGATATTGTAAAGGATTTAGCACAAACTTTGCTAGGAAAGGGACATTTACTTGAATGAATCCTTTAATAATTTTTAAAGGTTTCACAAGCTGTAAAGGATTTTACACAAAGTTGTCATGAAAAATGGACATTTGGCCTAAATGAATCCTCTTATGAATCTTAAGCGTCCCAGACTGTGTAAAAGATTTGTTACAAACATCACAAGAAAATGGGCGTTCACCTGAATGAATCCGCTGATGTTTTTTAAGATCCCCAGAGTTTGTAAAAGATTTTCCACAAACTTTGCAAAAAAATGGGCGTTCACCTGAATGAATCCTCTGATGTTTTTTAAGATCCCCAGCGTATGTAAACGACTTTCCACAAATTTTGCAACAAAATGGGCGTTCACCTGAATGAATCCTGTGATGATTCTTTAGAGTCGAGGATGTAGTAAAGATTTGCCACATATTTTGCAAGAAAATGGGCTTTCATCTGAATGAATCCTCTGATGATTTTTAAGTTTTCCAGAATCTGTAAAAGATTTTCCACAAACTATACAAGAAAATGGGCGCTCACCAAAATGAATCCTCTGATGAATCTTAAGATTCCAAGACACTGAAAAAGACTTTCCACAAATGACGCAAGGAAATGGTCGTTCGCCTGAATGAATCCTCTGATGTAGCTTAAAATTCCCAAATTTTATAAAAGATTTACCACAAATTTCACATGAAAATGGACGTTTGCCTGTATGAATCCTCCGATGAATCTTAAGAGTCGCAGACTCTGGAAAAGATTTGTTACAAACATCACAAGTAAATGGCCATTCGCCTGAATGAATCCCCTGATGGTTTTTTAGATTCCCAGATTTTGTAAAAGACTTTCCACAAACTTTGCAAGAAAATGGGGATTTCGTCTAAATGAATCCTCTGATGAGTGTTAAGAGTCCCGGACATTGTAAAGATTTTTCACAAACTCTATAAGAAATTGGGCATTCACAAAAAAACTCGCTTGATGCACTGCTACATTGGTTCTTAGATGTTCAGTTACAAATTGTGTCCCCTTCTTGATGTGAATGTCAGTTTTAGAATCAAAACTACACCTAGGAACACAAAAATAACCACACTTAAATTTTGTAGTAATATGTTAAACAGTTCTTAGGAATAGCTATGCTAATTTTTTTAAACTGAATTAGAAACTTAGCATTTAAGAATTAAACATTGTTTAATATTAATCAGAAAAGAGAGAATAAACAGGAAAATAAACACATAGAACACCTCAATGTTTTTATAAGTAAACATGAATGAAATAATAAAGTTATAGAACTTATAAGAAAATATAAAGTCTTCTTATAAAACAATTAATTCACCAATAAGGTTAATTTTAGCAAAAAAGAAACAGAATCATGATTGTACATACTTTACATGAGGAAATCTACGAATTCTTCAGGACCAATCACCTACAGTAATCAATAGAATAAAATGTCTGGTACTAAGATACAAATGCTTTTTTGTATTAATTATTACTATAAATATTATTTCAAATTTATGAATTATATGGTAAGAAGGTATTGTTTAAAAAAAATTATATTTTTTGTAAATTACCCACTATTACTAACCACTTATTCATGTGGAACAGCATAAATGGTATCTAATGATGTCAATAATAATAATATAAATAAAAATATGGATTCAATAAACCATTTTTGTATTGACTTGTAAACATGATAAATAATTTTTTGCATCTATGTGCGAACAGACAGACCTATAGGTCAAGAGTTCTATCTCCTGTTCTCTTTATTAAATGGAACAATGAGAGTGACCCAATCAGACAGCAAGTCAAACAACACCAAGAAGCAAGGAACAGAACGGTTCTGATGGAAAAAATTAGCTGTTTGAGAATATCTGGAGACAATCTCAGTAAGACTTTGGAAATTTCCTATAATTGAGACAAATATTGTTTTGGAATATGTACATAAAGATTTCAAAGTGAATGTACATTATGTGAAATATAAGGAGTGGAGGCAGCAGAGCAAAGAGACTCTGAGTATGGACAGTTCACTGTGACAAGCTAAACAGTGCCAGCAAATATATTTATAGAAAATTAATATTTCACATTCAAGAAATATATGTATGAGAACAAATATGTATTTTTTTAAATATTTCTTTGGGGGGGGGTTTACCTGAAAAACAATAAAATAAATATATCTATGGGTAATAAAAGTTAGATCAGACCACTGCCTCAATACAGTGGTGTAGTTTGGGGTACACATTTTTGGTGTCAATTAAAGGAGTGGAAGGACATGCAAAGGAAAGCAGTGGCATATGTTTAAGGAAATTACTATAGGAGCCAGGCAGTAACTTTTACGATAATAGAGCTGGATTGGGAGTCATTCTAGGATAGGAGGAGAGTGAAGAGAATGCTGGGAGTGTACAAGGTATATGTTGGAATGGAGCTTGGAGGGATATTGATTGAAGGGGAAAGTTTTCTTTTGTAGGTTAAGATGTAAAGGATAAGCATAAATTACCAAGGGAATATATCTAATATTTACCAAATATGCTGAAGGAATTTAAAATTAAAATTTATTAGTCGTAAGAGTAGATGGGTGGAGGAATTTAATTCTTAAAGTATGCAACATGATGATAAAAATAACCACAATAAAGTTATAAACTATCATGATATGTAGGGAATTTCCAAAAATAATACACTCTACTGAAATTCAGTTTAATGATATTTTGTCACCAATTTATAGAAAACTTGCACAGTCACCGATAAAACATTTTGCGAAACATTTATTTGCTATGCCATAATTATTGTGATACACATAAAATACAAATATCTATAAAGTAATTTCTACTAACACCAAAAGTAAAAGAAAAATCTATGTTAGATCAAGTAAGCATCATGTGTGATCTTCTGCTGTCGCTCTGCAATTTGAAACCCCAGATACAAAATAAATGCTTTTAATATAACATCTAAAGTTTTTCAATTTAAAGCTCCTCTAAAAGAGAATAATATCTGCTTAAGAAAACATGCAGGTACTTCATATACTAAATACATATTACAGCAACTGAAATGTTTTTAGTTTGTGAGCGTAGTAATTCATCTGGAGAGAATAGCTTTCCGAAAAATACCATTCACATATTCTGCACATATTTTCCAGCCTTCTTTTTGACCCGTGCTATGGAACACCACTGGCGAAGTTAAAAATATTGTTTAATTTTTTTTTTTTTGTTTTAGAGGCGTATAAATGTAATATAATTATTACTCTGTAGTTACCCATGGTTAATAATTCTTTTTGTGGTATATGCCTTGAAAAATGGTACAACACAAAGTGGTACATTACATGTTCTGCATTGGTTTCTTGACACACTTTCTGTTTCGACCATACAGCGCATTTATGCATTGGCGTGCTCTTCTTTGAATTTTCAATATGAATGAAATTTGGAGAATGTCTCCCAGTAGATCCTTGACGATATTATTTATCAGAGCGTCTTCCATTGCTAGGTTCGTTCTGTTCTGTGGTATATGCTTCAACAAGTTCTCTAAGAGGGCGCCCATAAATTACGTTAGATGAAATAGGGGGGTCCGGAGAAATCTTACCAAGGGGGAGAGGGAGGTAAGCGGAAATCTCACGTGATATTTTTGAAATTATTGTTGGACTGTAGAGTAAAAAGTATACAAATGACGCAAAAGTCGATTTGAGGGGGGTATTTCCTCAAAAAGTACAGCTTTGGAAGGTTTAGACCTAAAAAAAAGCTCTCAAAAAGTTGCGAGGGCTATTTCTAGGGGGTAGGAGTGAGTAGTGTCACGAACCAGATCTCACAAGATGGGGGGGGGTCCGGAAATCCGGAAAAAACACCTTTCGTAATTAATGGATGCCCCCATACCAGAGACAGATGAAACTCTGCAACTGGAATTTTTTGTCCAGTTGCTACTCAGTGAAGAGCGTGAGCATTTAAAATGCAGTGTTCGAGAATGTGGAAAAAGAACGTTTTATAC
This sequence comes from Vandiemenella viatica, assembly GCA_031002005.1. Taxonomy (NCBI): domain Eukaryota; kingdom Metazoa; phylum Arthropoda; class Insecta; order Orthoptera; family Morabidae; genus Vandiemenella; species Vandiemenella viatica. The sequence continues at coordinate 11,407 of JARYHS010003809.1, forward strand.
CACTTCATAGTGAAAATATAGTGTGAACTGATTCTCTCGTATCGGTTTGTCTCATCAGTAATAGATATCATATGATCTTCTGTTAGAAATATCAAGAAAAATGACAAACTGCTGGAATGTTTTGCTTCGATAAGGCAAACGATGCGGGTATGGTTGATCACTTTGCGAAGAATTTTGAAACGTACATGCTAAATACAAATGTTGAGGAACTTTGGTTTAATTTAAAAGAACTAATATGGACCGGTTTAAACCAGTTTGTTCCTAAGAAGTGTATTAAGGTCAGTAATAACTTCCCTTGGTTGAATAGGGAAGTGAAACGTTTGCTCAGGAGGCAAAGGCATTTACATGCCGCGGTGAAAAAAATCGGGGGACTCATCTAATCGTGCTAAATTAGCCCAGTTGCGTGCGGAAGTGCGTAAGGCAATGCGCGATGCGTTTAAAGAATTCCAAGCCAGGAATTTATCCGAAGATCTCATTACTAATCCAAAAAAGTTCTGGTCGTATATCAAAGTAATAAGAGGCTCTCGTAAGGTTATGCCGTCGCTGATTAAAGAAAATGGTGAATTATCAGAAACAAGCGTAGAGAAAGCAGAAATTTTGAATGATATATTTAAAAAGGCTTTTACGATAGAAAACTCAGAGGAGATACCGATATTTAACAATCGTACCGACAAAATTATGAATGATCTCGCTCTTGATGTTGAGGGAATAACTAAACTGCTTATGAATGTAAAAACCAATAAGGCTCCCGGACCAGACGGTATTCCTACAAGATTCTACTCAAGATACGCAAAGGAAATTGCACCGTATTTGATGAAATTGTATACCGTCTCTCTGGATCAAGGAAAAATACCAGCCGAATGGAAGACCGCTATCGTAACTCCAGTGTTTAAAAATGGGAATGTTAATGATCCTCAGAATTATAGGCCGATCTCGTTAACTTCAATATTTTGCAGGATTTTAGAATATATCATCTATTCAAATGTCATGCGGTTCTTGGATGAAGGTGAGCTTTTAAATCCAAATCAACATGGATTCAGAAAAGGCCGATGCTGCGAAACACAACTTGCACTTCTAATTCACGACTTGTGCCGAATTATAGATGAGCAATCCCAGGTTGATTTGGTTCTATTAGACTTTAAAAAAGCTTTCGATACTGTGCCTCACACTAGGTTACTTATGAAACTTCGCGGTTACGGCATATCTAGACAAATATGCGACTGGGTTGCAGACTTCCTGAAGGGCAGAACACAGTGTGTAGTTCTCGACGGTGAGCGTTCATCACTTACTGAAGTGGGGTCTGGAGTTCCCCAGGGAAGCGTGTTAGGGCCACTGTTGTTTCTCATATACATCAATGATCTATGCGACATAATAGGGGGGATGAAAAGATTATTTGCCGATGATGCTATAATTTATCGCGAAATCAAAACCCAGGACGACTGCGCTTTGTTACAAGACGATATTATGAAAATAATTGCGTGGTGTAAAGATTGGCAGTTGGAGTTAAACGCTAAAAAGTGCCAAGTCATGCGTGTAAGTAAAAAGGTGACACCATTTAACTATGAATATACGATTAATGGCACTGTCCTTAGAACGGTAAATTCCGCTAAATACCTAGGGCTAACAATTCGTAATAATTTGTCGTGGAATGAGCATATCGAGAATGTAATGGGAAAAGCAAATCGTATGCTCCGATTTCTAGGTCGTAATTTAAATCAATGCACTCAGGAAGTTAAATCGATTGTATACAAGTCACTAGTACGTCCTCACTTAGAGTATTGTTGTTCTGTATGGGGTCCCCATCAAAAGGGGTTAATGGAGGCTTTGGAGAGGGTCCAACGAAGAGCCGCCCGATTCGTGACAGGTAGGTATAGTTGGAGGGGGGGCGTAGGTGCGATGTTGAAGGAGTTAGGTTGGGAAGACCTGGAACACCGAAGGCGTTGCTCTCGACGGAAGCTAATTGAAAAATTCAAGACAGATGTATTTCGGAATGACAGCCAGCAAATATTGCTACCAGCAACATTCATATTTCGAAATGACCATAAAAACAAGATAAGAGAAATCAGGGCCAGAACCGATTCATTTCTGTACTCATTTTTCCCACGAGCGATTAGGGAATGGAATAGAAAGGATTTGCCGGGCGGGTGGACTTAAAATCCGACAGGAGTAGCTTTCGATAAAGCACTCCAGCCATCCTGATCTGGGTTTTCCATGGTTTTCCCAGATCACTCCACGCGAATGCGGGGATGGTTCCTCACAATAGCCCATGGGCGCCTCCTGCCATATCCCTTATAACCCTTCCAAACGATAACCCTTTTCGATAGGTGCAATGCACCCTCCGCCACACACTTTTAGTGAATCGCGGAGTAATAATAATAATAATGTTATCGTAATCTACACTTGCATCCTGCAGCTTAATCGTCAAGCACATGCGGTCAAACATGTCATTACAGCATTCTCTTTTTAAACACATTTCGCTCTCACTATCTATAGCTTCAAGGATGAAGAATTTTCACCTTTTGTGGAGACAAACGGTCATTTTCCACTAGCTGATGTACACGGCTTAGGAATATTACATCGAAATCCTGTCATAGGGTCATCAGTGTCATCCATATCAAAGAGATCATATTCACTGTTGCTTCTAGTAAGATTCACCATGATTTCTTCCACTATACAAACACGATGGTGTGCCATTTTCTCAGCGTAAACTAAAAGGAAAAGAGCAACACAAATTAGATCGCAGCTGCCAACGCCCAAAGGCCGAATGAGAAAAACAACTAACCACCCTGGGTGGAAATATGGCTTCATGACCAGGCCGCTAAGAGGCTAGCGCGTTAACACGTGCAGAGCACACAGTAACCCGAGCGGCTGAACGTGTTAACACATCCAGAGCACAGACAGGGTGGCAAGGCGGCGCGTGTATACACGTCTGGAGCACAGACAGGGCGGCAAGGCGGCGCATGTGTACACGTCTGGAGCACTTGGGCGCAGTAGTAGCCACGCGTGTTAACATGTCTATAGCAGTCAAAGGGTTAAAAAATAAAAATTCACTATTCAGTAACTAATGAACCAGCCTTGAAAATGCAGCTCAACATATAATCAGTCTGAAATGATATGTCATACTCAAAATCATAATTGTAATCCTTAAGCCATGATTCACTGACAGATTCAATTCCTATTCAGTTTTGGCACACAGCAGTTGCAGTACTTTTAGTTTATTAATATCAGACTAACACTGATCATTCATATAGGCGAAAGTACTGTTTCTTTCAAACAATATATCTATAAAAACGCAGACATAGTAACACAATTTCTCAAGTAGAATATTTTTTTATATAGAGTACGCTAGTTACTAAGACTGATAGCCACACTGCAGATAAAGCTGTACTGCAACTTGACAATAGAAAATCTTTTTGATTAAAATTTAGACATATCAAAATATATAATAGAATAGCATTTAGATTCAGATTGTTGCTTATAAGAGCACACATAACTTGTCAATTGCACAAAGTGATGGCAATTATTCAGACATAATGTGAGCTATTAAATAAAACTTCTAGTTTCAGAAAATATTTTTTTTTTACAACTAAATTAAAATGGTTAGAACAGAGACTGGAGAATGCGATTAACGAAGAGACAAGTTAGTGACAGATATTGAGTGAGGCAAAACTGAAAACAGACACAAGAGAAGCAGACCTAAGTTTATAACAGCACAGTTGTATTAGCAAACATCATATTCACTAAGAAAATTTCATATACCTGTATACTAATATCTAATTATTATTAATAGGATTAGACATAGCTTGTCATTGGCTTAAAGTGATGATAATCAGGTGGATGTAACTCTTCAGTATTAGTGCAAAACTTTGACACTAGAAATAAACCTGCTACAAACTTTTTTTTTTAAAAAAAATGTTGCAGCATAAATATAAGATAAGAAGTTCTACCCCAACCTGCTTCATGGTGATCTGATATTGTATTTATGCATCTGTAGTTTCACCTCAACTTTAAATACTTCAGAGCACTGTTTACATGTATATAAAGGGACAGAAATGGCTGAGACATAATAAAAGACGTGTTTTGTTAGAGAGCACCACGATAAAATTTCTGTGCACAGAATGCACAGCCAAGTTCCAATAAAGATGGTGCTTTAAACAACAATCTTTAAAAAAAAATAGTTCACTTACTGCAAAATATACATTAAACTAATACAGAGTTATATCCAGGTTGCATATAATATGTCAAATAAAAGATTAAAGCAATAAAATTTCTGTGGTCTTTATTTAAATCAGTATAATATTGTTTTTTTGTATTAAATTTACTAGATACTCATAACCACGCCAGTCTCAATTGTAATATGCAGTATCAGGCAGTGGTGAGTTTTTTTGGACATCTTGAGAGTATAGCATATTTTTTGGTTTCCTGTTGGTACCTTGATATACCAGAAAATGGCCATCACTAAGCTTCTGGTCAGAGGATGCACACAAGGCTCGATTTGCGATTCATTATGCAGGGATATAGGACTGAAAATAGCATACAGATAGTTTAGATAATACTGATACCACTATGATTAAATTCTTTGTCAGTAAATATTTACTGTTCCTAGAAAAGAATTTTTGAATATAACTGAAAACAACAGCATAGTATTTAGCAATCCTACTAAGGGTTATAGATCAGTTAGAATAAGGTTGGTACCTCAATAGGAAAGTTATATCAGAATTCCAATGTAAAGACTGAATCTACACCTATTTGCAGAAATCCAGTGTACAGGTACATATGCTCTCAGTTTGATAAGCATTTAAATTTGAAAGCCCAGTGCAAGAAGACAACAGGGATGTCATAAATAAAAATACTAGTGTCAATCAGAAAATATATAGCCTACTATTTCATTCCAAGTAACAAGGAAAAACTGAGGGTAGTTGGTGAATGGTAATACACTGGCATAGCATTCAAAATGGTGCAGGTTTCATTTCCTATACAGCATTTAGTTTCAGTTTTCTACAGTTTCCAAAAATCTGTCGAGGATAATGATGGGATGGTTGCTTCTGAAATGTCATCGTCAAATTCCTTCCTTGCCCCCAATCCTTTCACACCTCTAATCAACTCAATGTTGATGTAGTAAAACTCTAAGCAAAAAATAATAAAACAGAAAATGTGACAGTCCACGTATGCTATAAAACTGTATCCATTTCTGTATATTAATATGTCTATTGATACTTTCTATAGTATAGGTAGACAAATATTTTATGAAGGCTTTGATGGAATTTGTATCATGGCAATGCACACAGAATAATCATATTGAGTAAAACCATTCTTCCCTAAGGTAAACCACATCTATCAATTTGATTAAAAAAAAAAAAAAATTTTTGTTAAGGGGTTCAATACAGAAAGCTGATTAGTCTAATTCAAATCTCAAGGTAGATGTGACAGTAATCTAGAAAGACGAGAATCAAAATACTTATCATCTCCCCAGTACATAAATCCTCATACATTATGTGGTCACAAAAAAAAAAAAAGAAGGACCACAATAAATTTGAATGACAAATATTGTGTACACATTTATATACTTCTCCATTTTTATAGACCCAATATGTATTCATAGGAATTCGTCACATGTGGGATTTGAATCCATTCTTCCATTCAGTAGCTGAGATTTTATCTAGGCACATTAGACCACTCAGCCAAACTAATCACTAAAGAATGAATTAAATTTTGTCTAATGGTGCAGAAGAGACATAACAGTTGCAGTGTACAGACCCAATTTAAGGTACAATAATAATTGTGCTATCCATAAAAAACTTTAATGTACTTTCAAAGAGAACAAAGTATGTTCCATTAGTCAAGTTACTAATAATTTATGGTCTTCTCTTTGGATACTCAGTATCTATAGAGCAACATAATGGTTGTAATTAAACTGAATCCAAAAATAATATCCAATTAAGAGTCATTGACATTTTGATAAAAAGTTATATCATTGAAATTATCTATTTCATTAAAAAATGTATAGTGAAGATTTTAATTGATAATCAGTAAAAATTAAATATTATATTCCTCGACATGTATAATTAATTTGATTCCAGAAAGAGGAATAATACAACCATGTTATAAATCAACAGCAGTAAGTAAAAAATTACAGTACATAAAGAAACATCTCTCACAGCAAGACAAACAGTGTATTAATAACTTGCGAAATTACTAGTATGTAGTGAAAACGATCTGCCTACAGCTTTATTTTTAATAATTTAGAAGTCTATACCCTGTTGAATGGTCTTGTTATGAAAATTGTGGAAAATATAGCTCGGGTTTTAATCTGCTCTACTATTTGAAGTATGGTGTCATAACATAGCTTAAAAATAAAAAACTGAGTGGTTGAATACTTTATAATTTCTTCAGACTTTAGTCTCGTTGACAATGATTTTAATAGAACTGCGATAAGGTATCTTGTTTTTCTATCCTTGAAGTTATTATAAAATTCAACCAACAAGACACAGTGAAGCATCATAGACGGCCATGAATCGTGTGGATGAGGCATTTTAGGCTCACCTGACAAAATGAGGAAAATTAAGTGCAGTACTTTGGGGATAGAAGAACTAAGATAGTCCACAATCCACAGGTTGGTTAGATCATTCTGAAGGCGGCTTACTAGGACATTGTATCAGACGTAAGAAGGTCAGTTTATTTCCTCTGTGACCTATAGTGTAATACAGAATCTGGACCATGGAATGACCTTGCATAGCTGATATTGTTTAGTTGACAAGATGGGTTAATCTGTAGCTAAGCCGTTTCTCGTCAGCATAGTCTAGCCAGCAATACATTCCGCTAAGTTCAGTCTGCCATTCTATAAGTCTACACCAATAACCATCAATCATAAACGCGAGTCAGAAACAGCCTTGCAGTAGTGCACCAACGATTGTAACATGTAAAGTGCTACAATAAACAGGTTGTTCAGCAGTTAACGTCGTGTCATTCATATTAAGGATAGATTATCAGCTAGTCATTTCACAAGTGTTAGCCTTCCTATCCACGTTGTTGGACGTAAACCAGCTGGTGTCAGACCTGATATAATTTTACCTCTTATTAGTAACATCAAGCAGACGAAGACATCACTTGAATCAAGATGATAATGCAAGACAGACTACAAGAGGGTTAGCATATTCCAAAGGTCAGTCAAATCCACCCCGGGGTCCTCCAACTCGTTAACCGCCCTAAATTATTGTGAAAAATCAAATTATGGTAAATTAAATGGAAGGCTCGAAAAATTTGGTGGTAGGAAGACAACGGTATTATTATCGGATCTTGATCAAATAAAAACCTCTAGCCTTGGTAAATAATAAATCTCCAGGAATAACGTTGGGTCAATGAGTATATGGTTTAATGGTTAGCGTCACAAATCAACTGCAAATAACCGGGGTTAAAGCAAATGGCCAAGCTATAGTATTCTGGATGCACCCATGTAACTGGTCATCAGAGGATCCAGGGTAAAATGTTATGCACCAGGTAGAAAGTAATGTAAAAGGTACTTAAAAAAAAAATTATCTCACATTTATACAGCCTAATATCTAGATACTAAATTAGGCCCTATTACATACATTTTTTTAAATTAAGGGTTCCGCCAGTGTCGCTAGTTTCATTACTACTTAATCTGGCCTCTCAGCTGTGTGGATTACCGGATAGCCCCGCAAGGAGGCAGGCCTAACCTGTTTTCTGGCGAAACCATGTTAACAGTTTACAATTTTACAGTCTAAGAAAGTTTTATGTAACAAATTAGCATATTTTTCTGCTTAATTAGCTAATTGGTATCTGATACAAAATGATAAATTATTAAATATTAAACAATATACATTACAGATGAGTCAGTTAGTAAATGAATAACAATATTTACATTAGTAGTTATTTGACAATTACAGTGCGAGCTTACAGTTGTTTGTCAGTTAGTTAATACATGATGACATTACATCAGGTTGTATTAAAATGAATTTCTAATAACAACTTTTTAAGATACAGATCTACTGGGGTTATTATTTTCACAGTTTCTACATGCATACATTAGTACTGCCTGCTTCGCTTCTTAAGCCTTGAACCAGTTCGTGTGATATCGAAATTCCGTTACTATTAATTTGTGACTGGTTTTTGAAAGGTATTTTTTTAAACTATATTAAAGGGATGGTAACATTCCATATCTTTCCTCAATGTCATTGGGCCATTTTTATGCCTTTTAGTAATACAAACACTGACCATTTTTATTTGCATCAGTTTGTGCTCAATACTCACGCGGCCTGTGAGGTATTAACCTCGCTGGCTAGGTGCTGTATCGGCACTGCTGACCACTGTAAATTCCGTGGCAAACACGACCTGGCTCCGGCTTTGTAAACATTTACAGTTCCTTGATATCAATTACATGATGATTATGTTGTAGTACGCCAGCTAAGGACGCTACATCTTGGAAAGATATAACTGTTTTTATTATTATTTACATCTTTCTGTATTCACCACACTATTCCTTCCACCTGCTATTATCCTGGAAACAGTCAAACATTCCTGGTCCGTCTGGCATTTCCAGCAGAACCAGATTGGCTGAACCGTCGGGATCACTTCTGGTTACCGGAAGTTCTCGCACCATTTTGTTAATGCTATCATTCACCTGGATATACCCTGTGCAGCTGCTGGGGTCCGGAGGTGGTTGGCCCCAACTAGACTTACTGCTCGGTCCAGATACTTTTTCCTGTATAGTTTAGACACTTTGTCTGATAGGTTGTCAAGCCTGCTCCATAATTGCTGATCCAGGATTATATCTCGTGTTAGCATGTTTCGTATTTCGCTAACGTCCGCTATTCTCACCTCTTCCGTTTCAGAACACTCCCACAAGACGTGCTCTGGAGTTCCTTCTGTGCCACACTCACATGCACTGGTTTTCATTCTACCCTCTTTTGTATAGCATCTGGTTATATGGTCCCGTGTCCGGTCATGTAATGTATTAGCCCAGGTGAAGGATTAAAGAATCCAAGATTCAGTTGTAAAAGGTACTATAAGATGTACTGGCAATTGTAAGTGGATCAGTATGGAGTCACTGTAATGTGGAAAACATTGGAATTGAAATTGGAGCTCTAGGCGCACGCAGCTGGTAAAAATAGTTTAAGGAAGAGTTCTCAAGGAAAAGTAAAAAGAAAAAAATAACATAGTTTCGCCGAATAAAACCGATCTAAGTTAAACCCCATACAAAAAAAACCATAAATCTGTAACAATAGGGAATGAGAAGAAAATCCAAGTAATTGATTAATAATGAAACAACGGTAATAATTTTAACCACTGATTAAATAATGATGAAACAACTAAAAAAAAAAAGACAAAAATATGAAAAAAACTGCCTTAAGTAGCTAATGCTGATACTAGTGATCTATCAGACCGATTTGATTCAGTTTCAATGGATTTATGCGTAAGAAATTTATATAAAAATGTTACATTAATCATACGTGTGGTGTTAGTTACGGAAGTGTTGATAAATCGCCAACGTCAAGAAGTGAAAATTGTGTACCCATAAAGGAATTTAATAGAAAAACAAAAATATTTGTAGAATTGGTATTAAAAGAAAGGTAACTACATTTAATGGTTTTCACTTAGTAGTGATGAAAATTGTCTTGCTTTAGCACATTGTAGATTAAATAGCTAAGAATTGAACCATGTTTTTCTATACAAAATTAAGAATAACATATTGGGTAAACATAGGAAGAACAGTGAAAAAGGATATCATATATTTTGCAAGAAATAGAAAATATGTGATAAAACATAGTGTGTTTACTTTCTTAAGGGAAAATGTATCTTAAAATATGTGTTCAGTCGAAATGCAATTAAGCTTAATCAAATTTTCAGAAATCATTGTATAATAGTATTGCCTTCTACTGGAATAATATTTAAGTGCACTCAATTTAAATCCAGGTATTGCCAAACTGCAAAAAAAAAAAAAAAAAATATATTTTTGGATTTCATGAACTGATGAATTGTGACTCGCCTACACTTATTGTACTTTTATTTGCAATATAAATACCAATCTCATGTAGTTGAGCATGGTATATCCAGAATGAACCTAAATTTTATTAATATATATTCATTCAATTGGAATAATACATCTATTTATTTTGTTAAAAAATGCCATAAATATTACTGCTGGAGATGTTGAATTTTGCAGATGAACCAGCCAGCCGGAATCCATGACCTGGTCAAGAAACACGCCGGAAATTCCGTCTATGCAGCCTCAGGTTTTACGCATCTCAGCAATCCAAAGGTCGCTACATGCATGTTTTACGACGTGAACCAAACACTACGTACAACCAGACTTTATTGATTTTCTTATCAAGCCAGATATTCAGCATATTTATTGGTTCATCATCATAATCATTTAGAATGTGTTTAATCTCAAGATTTTTAATTACAATACTTGGGTAATATTACGTTTTAGGATATCAATGACACAACATAGCTCATATTATCAGCTCCAGACTTCCAAGGATAGAACAATTCATAAACACTGAAATCATAGTCTAAAGATCAACTCTACTGCAATATTGTTCAGTAACATTTAATTTGATATTAGCTAATTTTGATTGCATTTCATGACACGAATATAACTTGGTTTTACATAATCTGAAATACCAAACATTCTATTCCAATCATCTTTCAGTAGATTGATGTTTACCATATTCAAGGAAATCTAAACTTTATTTTTGCAATGTAATGTAAACTTCACTTTGAACCATAATTACGGTATTTAAATATTTTGAATAAATTAGAGGTACACATGTAACCAACAATCGCTCAAGCTCAAGTGATGTTAAACGTAATCTAATCTCATATCAAAAAAGAAAAAAAATAGTTAACATAAAAGCATTTTCCATGCTAAACAAATATAAATATGATAAATATGGCAATGATCTAGTGTTGTGATAACTAATGTATAGAGATAATTTATTTACTCTTAGGGTCTCAAAGTATCTAAGAGCTTAGGTTTCAGAATGGTTCCAGTATTATTGATTTTCATCCAATAACCTGTTATTGTGTAATGATTCGTAAAGTGGACTGATGACTAATTCTTAAGTGATCGATTTCATATTAATCCTTGGTTTGTTCTTCTATATTTATTGATTTTATGCTTGACTGTAAGGTTAATTCCTGACAAGCTAAATAACTTCCCATTCTTTATTTACTTTTGAGAAGTAGGAAACTGAGTGTACATTCTCAATCCAAACTTTGCAATATTATTTCCCTAAAATTGTAAGCTGTGTGACACATGTGAGAGAGGAAGAGTATGAGTATCCTTTTCTACCTTAAGGCTTTATTAAGGAAAAATATGATATTTTAATTAATGTAATATTTTCGAGTGTTAGGCACGGGACAGACCAGGCTTCGCTGATGCAAATTCAGCGTAAGGTTGTTTGTTCCTCCACATAATGTTTACATGCTGACAGAAGGAGTCACCTTCAAGTGGATCGAACTGGAATCAATGACGTCAAACACGAGGTGGCGTGTGGCCACGGAACAGTTTATTCGCTCTCAGTTCATCAGGAGCAGTTTGACAAGATGGGTTAATTTGTAGCTAAGCCATTTCTCGTCAGCCTAATCTAGCCAGCAATACATTCCGCTAAGTTCAGTCTGCCATTCAATCAGTCTTCATCAGTAACCATCAATCATAGACGCGAGTCGGAAATAGCCTTGCAGTAGTGCGCCAATGATTGTAACACGAACAGTCAAGTGCTACAATAAACAGGTTTATTTATAAATGTTTCTGGGAAACAAAATCGAGTAATATTATTATTGATGCACAATATTTCGGCGACAAAGCTTCCGTCGCCATTTTCAGGTGCAGTTGTAAGCCATGAAGTCTGCTGGAGCGTGTTGTTTGGAAACTGGCATGGCAACGACAGACGTTTTATGTTGCCTAGCAGCATCTTAGACGTTATTAGACGCCCGCAGAACACAAAAAGCAGAGCGTTGGTGACGAGCAGCCTCAATAACAGAAATCCATGCATCACTTATCTGGAACCCACAATCCCTGTCAACCAAAATCAGATGCGAGGCAAATTTCAAACGCTTCTTTTAATGACGCTGACCAGAAGCCTCTCGCATGTGTTAGCACCTAGTCGCTCGAAATCGTCCTTCTGCTAAACTATGTTCCGCCACTGCTGATTTGTCTTTTTGCCCCAGGTGAACATGGGCGTGTTGCAAACAACGTTGTAGAAAAAAACAGTATCGTTGGCTAGTGGAACATCATCCAAGTCGGCAGTGTCTATAGAAACATTTGGAGTAGCCTCATTCTGCTGTTCAGTTGGTAAATCGTTAGACAATACCTCAACATAGCTCTCGTTTTCAATTATATTGTGTGATGTTTTCAAAGATTTCCAAGTTTTCAAATTTCTCGTCTGAAAATTCCGAAAATATCTCATCACATAGTTCGTCATTCAGAAGGTACTCCAGGATCTCCGCCTCCGATAATTTAGATATCTAAATGTAAATATTTTTTTTTACATATAACCTCATGTACCATGCAAGCGAACAGCCTAACATTTTATAAGCCTCTAACAGAACAAACTAATTCACTTTATTATTGTAATAGTATTGTTTGATATTGCTGTTTCATACAATTTAATAATACATTTTTTTAAACATCAATGTTGGTAATTTATCTCAAAATAAAAGTTAATCTTACACGCCAAACAACTGTCGACCATTCATTACACTACCATCTGCCAACAAAGCCAAAGAAAGCTTTCTACTTTGCTGCCATATCTTTGGTGCTGCCATCTGTTGCTGCAGGAAACACATAAGAATGTAATAGTGCCATATAGAACCAGTGGGAATTCACAGTCATATTCAAAATGTGAAATAAACTTTGTGGGTCCATTTGGATCCCGTGGGCTGGAAAGGGTTAAGGGATGGAAATGGGAAGACAGATTCGGTTTTTGTAAGACTAATGTGGACAGTATTTTTCTCTTTGTTTTAAAAGTATATATAATAAGCAAAGTATACATTGAAATTGGATAAAAAGTGTGAGTTTGCATAAGTTTTAAGGGTGTAAAAGGGGAAAGACAGTAGTTTTTGTTAGTCAGAAAACTACATATATGTGACAACTTTCATGGCGATCTGTGAAATAGTGTCGACCGTAGCTTTGCGTAAAGAACATTGATAAAAATTGAGGGGATGTAAAGGGGGAGAGGGGTTGTGTTTTTATCTTTAAAGTATACTTGTACAACGTTCCAACGAAATCAGATAAAGTGGTTTGTATAAACCGTAGTGTTGTAAAAAGGGAGGGGTGGAGTGGTTTTTTTAATTTTTTGGTCATAAACCTTCTCTATAAAAAAAAAATGTATGTATCAACTTTCATAATGATTGGTCAAAGGGTGTCATCTATTAATCTCAGATCAAACTTATACAAACTTGAATCACTATGTTAGGTTTAATATCATTAAATGTAGTTTGTATTACTTTCATTATGCAGCACAATAGTTTTTTTTAGTTAATCAATAAGTTTCAATTTGATTTTTTGTGCAGCAAGCATTTATGTTTTTACACATAATTTATACCAAATTCTATTTCTTTATTGGTATGTGTTAAACTATAATTAAATAATATTCATTAATAAGCTTATAATCAGTGTTATATTATAAAATAAACTGTTTTCACTCAAACCTTTAACCCTTTGACTGCTGTAGACGTGTTAACGCGCGTGGCTACTACTGCACCCAGGTGCTCCAGACGTGTATACACGCGCTGCCTTGCCGCTCTGTGTGTGCTCCAGACGTGTATACACGCGCCGCCTCGCTGCCCTGTCTGTGCTCCAGACGCGTATACACGCTAGCCTCTTAGCGGCCTGGCTATGAAGCCATGTTTCCACCCAGGGTGGTTAGTTGTTTTCCTCATTCGGCCCTTGAGCATTGGCAGCTGCGATCTAATTTGTGTTGCTCTTTTCCTTTTAGTTTTCGCTGAGAAAATGGCATACAGTCATTATTTTTTTTAACTGCTTAACGTCTCTTAACAGCGAGGTTTTAGAGATGTTAAAGAATGGGGGGCAAGGAATGGGAAGGAATTCGGCTATGGCCTTTTGATGGAAGCATCCCGGCATTCACCTGGAGTGATTTGGGGAAACCATGGAAAACCCAAATCTGGATGCCTGGACGGGGATTTGAACCATCGTCCTCCCGAATACGCCGTCGTGTTTGTACGCGGAAGAAATCATGGAGGTTCTTACTAGAAGCGACAGTGAATATAATCACTTTAATATGGATGACAGTGATAACCCTTCGACAGGATCTCGATGTAATTTTCCTAAGCTGTGTACATCAGCTAGTGGAAAATGACAATTTTTCAGAGTTTGAAGCTACAGATTGTTCGAGCGAAATGTGTGGAAAAAGAGAATGCTTTAGTGACGTGTTTGACAGCATGTGCTTGTCGATTAAGCTGCAGGACACAAGTGTGGTTACGTTAACATCCAGCAGTTTGTCATTTTTCCTGATATTTCTAACGGAATATCATATGATATATATTGCTGATGAGACCAACAGATACGCGAGAATCAATTCACACTATATTTTCACTATGAAGTAGTTTTAAAAGTTCTTTTTCACATTCTCCAACACGCATTTTAAATGCTCACGCTCTTCACCGAGTAGTACCTGTAATGTCTAGGCTCGTTATGCCGAGAAAACATTTTTGTGTATGAGATGCAGATTTTATTTATTAAAAAATGTTCTTTAATATTTATTTACTTTTTGCAAAAAAAGCAGGCTTAAATTTAAATTACACCCTCTAATTACAAAAGGACAACACGAGTGCGGAATTAAAAGAAAAGAGTACATTTATAAAATAAAACACAAAGAAATACATTTGTTTAAGATTACACAAAAAATTGACTCAGCCAGCAAAGAAAAAGAACAAAACTGACAGACAATAAACAAAATGGGCTAGGGAGAGCACGAAACTCCATCAGTTTGGGCGTATACTGGGTAAATGTTTATATGAATTTTTATCACTTATCGTTATGGAGTAAGCTGTCGGTGACCTCGATATTTCCTTCACAATGATGAAACACCTTTCAATGCCATCCACCAACTAGATGGGTTCATTCTTGGCAGCATATGACGAAAAACAGCACGACAAATGATGTCATGACAAAAACGCGTCCTCCACGTTTCTTTGAAAAGTCCGCGTACACACACACATGCGGACTACACGGGGTCCAGCCCCCAAGTGCCCGCGACAGTTTGACCATTCTCCCCGCCTCCGGGAGTGGCATCTCTACCTGCGTCAAACAAAGCAACCTCGCCGACAACAGGACGCCAGCAGGAATTTGCCAACCTTCCCTGTCTTCCAAAACGGCTGGATGAAATGTCTCACAAATGGAGAGGTGATGGAAAATCAATGACAGCAGAGGCTGGACATTACATAGCCCCAAACCACTGGCTGAAGTCTTTCTTGACGAAGAAAACTGAAAGTCCGTGGTTTGATGTCCCATAATTTACACTTCAGTTCTCATTTTTCAAAACTTTAACGCACCACACAACTGTTACTGCCCAACTGCCACTCGAAAACCAGTGTGAATATGCCCGTATTTTGAAATGAACGGTGATGGGCCTGAAGCATTGTTTCACTTCTACTTAATTACATTTTTAACTGACATTTGGCTGAGTCCTTATCGAACGGCAACAACATACAAATTTTTGAATCTTTTTCTTAGTCTAATGATCTTATCTATAACAAACATACATTCTTTTTACTAATCTCTGGCTGAGTCTATGATCTAATCTCTTAAACATACAATTTATTATTATTATTATTTAACGTAAAATTAACACAAAAATTCTCGCAACCTTTAGAGTGTGCATTCTGAATTTACACCCGTACTAGAATAACTTGATGATCAAAAATTCATTTACTTAAAAAGTTGGCAAAACAAATAAAATCTTGATCTCATGCGAGAAAAATATGAAACGAAATGTTTTTGCTACAAGACAAACTATTTCCGTTTGTATGAAAAATTAAATGAAAAAACAAAATTCCCTTACACGTAGAAACAACTATACCACAATTAAATCTTGTACAAAATATTCAAACGACCCTGTTGACTGGTAAGAGTTTTATGGAATTAAAGAAAAATTAAGTGTGACAAACAACCTCTTAAAAAAATCAACGATACATAATCAACAAACTCAAAAACATCTATTTGTATATTTCAGAAACAATAAAAAGAAATCTATCAAAAATACCTCCACCACAAACAGCAAATTGATGTATGCTGGACAAAACAGCTGTCAGACCAAATTATCAAAACTATTCCTACGAATATTTTCTACATTAAGAAGAACAAAAATCTGAAACAGCAAATTGATGTATGCTGGACAAAACAGCTGTCAGACCAAATTATCAAAACTATTCCTACGAATATTTTCTACATTAAGAAGAACAAAAATCTGAAATAATATTTTGAAACAAAACCAATAGATTAGCTCCCAAAAGAATAGTAATATTTTTTTAACAGACCAGAAATTGTCTGCAGACAACGCTTTCCCTCCAAATGAAAAACGGCAACATTGCGACATCTGATTCTGTGATTTCCAAAGAGAAAATGAAAATATTTTAATCTCTTCTTCGGAACCATTATTCTGTTGCGTACCCTGGGTAACTTTTTAGAACAAATTCTCTTATTCTGGCATGTCAGAAACCATTCCCAGCTGTTGGATTCTGTCACTCCGCAACTGCTGAAGTATCGGTGCGGAAAAACCGGCTTGGACACCCCTCGACCTGTGAACTCTCCGCCAACACGATAATAGACATTCCATTTCTCTGAAAGGTTTTCGCTCATTATGCCAAGCAAAGCAACTTTTTTCTCAACCTCAAGAAATTGAACGTAACTTCTATCCCCATGTTCACTGCCAAATCTGTGTGAAGGGATGCGTCTTTTTGTGTCAAATGGCTTGACATGAGCTTCTGAAGGATAATTCAGTGATTGAACTGTATATCCCGCAATAAGTGACATGTTGTTTCTGCCCCGTGTCCCAGGTGTGTTACTTATCTGCTCCTTCATCGGTTTTGTCTCCGATGTGATTGATATCAGTATCGGTAATCAAAGGTTCCTGGACTGATTCTTCTAAATCAACACTCATTACAGGTTGACCTACTTTTTCACATGCTGAGGCAAATCCATCGCGAATTTCCTGCTTAATATCAGCTAACATATTTTCAGTTTCACTTTGAGATTTAATTATGCTGCCCTGGATTTGCTGCAACAACAGAAATAATGTTCCGTTCAGGCTGTTAGGTATTCTCATGAGAATCAGCTGATAATACCAGTGGCTGACTCATATTTGCATGTGGATCCCTGATTGTACCAGGTGACAGAAAATTGTCCATAATTGACTTAATCAAATCCTACGATAAAATGGTAACTTCTGCCCTCTCAATGTAACCACTCAGCACTTATATCGGACCAGAACCGATTTCAAATCCATAGTTCCTACTTCTCCTAATCAAAAATAGAACTTGCCAACATAACTCCAGACGAACAGCAGAAAAATCGTACAACATATCACGACATTAGATGTCAGAATATCCAGCAACATCTCCAAAAAAAGAAAACTCAAAACTTATGCCACTGAGCAAAGCAAAAATTGTCTAAACATATAAAAAAATATAGACAAAACCAGCAACAACATTTGTAGAATCATCAACATGCTGTTCTGAGGAGAGAAAAAAAAACACCTCGACAGCTACACTAACAAAACAAATTTGCACCACGTACACTGTCTAAAAAATCTGCAATAGAAATATTAGCGTGTATTATTGCTAACATAAAAAATATAATTAATAGTTTTATACACTATTGGGATATACAAAACCCGACATGGAAGCTTACTTGAAACGTAAATTTAGATACTTCTGTTTGTCACAAAAATTTGAAAAATAAACTTCACTCCAATTTAATAAACATCCTTAAAAACATCGTATCAGGCCTGATTATTTCGGCCCCAACGGAGGCGCGCCATTGAAATGTCTAGGCTCGTTATGCCGAGAAAACATTTACGTGCATGAGATGCAAGATGTTATTTATTAAAAAATGTTCTTTTAATATTTTTTTAATTGCAAAAAAAGCAGGCTTAAATTTAAATTACACCCTCTAATTACAAAAGGACAACACGAGTGCGGAATTAAAAGAAAAGAGTACATTTATAAAATAAAACACAAAGAAATACATGTTTGTTTAAGATTACACAAAAAACTGGACTCAGCCAGCAAAGAAAAAAGAAAGAAACTGACAGACAATAAACAAAATGCCGGCTAGGGAGAGCACGAAACTCCATCAGTTTGGGCGTATACTGGGTAAATGTTTATATGAATTTTTATCACTTATCGTTATGGAGTAAGCTGTCGGTGACCTCGATATTTCCTTCACAATGATGAAACACCTTTCAATGCCATCCACCAACTAGATGGGTTCATTCTTGGCAGCACATGACGAAAAACAGCACGACAAATGATGTCATGACAAAAACGCGTCCTCCACGTTTCTTTGAAAAGTCCGCGTACACACACACATGCGGACTACACGGGGTCCAGCCCCCAAGTGCCCGCGACAGTTTGACCATTCTCACCCCCCGCCTCGGGGAGTGGCATCTCTACCTGCGTCTAACAAAGCAACCTCGCCGACAACAGGACGCCAGCAGGAATTTGCCAACCTTCCCTGTCTTCCAAATCGGCTGGATGAAATGTCTCACACATGGAGAGGTGATGGAAAATCAATGACAACAGAGGCTGGACATTACAAGTTTCTCATCTATTTTAATACCAATGAATTTTATACTGTTTGTTTCTAAGATTGTGTTATTTTTATAGTTTATATGTAAATCCGGCTATGCATATTTTTTTTTATTTACGCCTAATGTGTTTCATTAAAATTAAATTTTGAAAAATTTGCCCTAAACCAATTTGCTACTTCACTAAGTACTTAATTTACATTAAATTACATTGGCGTTTTTCTCGCCGTCAGCTTAGTGTCATCTGCAAATAAAACACTCTTAGCTTTGTCGGATAAGTTAAGATGCCTGGCATCCATTTTTCCCTTTGAAGTTAGTTTGGTGCCATCTGTTTAGGATATCAAATACTTTGCCAAAATCGTGGAAGGACAGAAGGCTGGTAATTTTGTTCCTCGAACACTGTAGCTGATCAGTGGTTAACTATTATTGCTATCTTCTGTCATTTACTTTTTGTGAGCTTCATTGATGTAACAAACTAGTTCTGCTCTGGGTACTGAATCTGTTGCCCGCTGTTCACGCAGGTTATATATGTTTAAACAATTTTTTCCGAAATCCGCAATTACCTTCAGGCGGACATCTCAGTGGTTAGACATGATCGTCAAACGGTTTATATGAAAATGGTTCACATTCTCTTGGGAAGAAAATCTGACAAGAAATAAAAGTATTGAGTTAAGTCCTTCATGCCTTTTGTTACTCTCAACTGGTGTGAAAGATTTGATCAGCGTCTTTGGTATAGCCACATCTGACATATTTCTGATAGAGTCAACCTGTTCGTTTATACCATTCATTGTACCTTACTCAATAAACTACTTCGATGACAGGAATTAACAATCTTTGCTTCAAAGAGTTGTATCTTGGATTTACTACTTTGAATTAAATACGCGTATAGGAAAAGGATTGGCTGCCGCATTTGACCCATCTGATGCTGGTGAAGATATGGTTGGGGGGTGGTGGTTGTAATACAGCAGCATTTACTGACTGAAATATGATTGTAACTGATTTTTTGTAGGAAAACCTACTTCATATTCTTTGTTAATCATCAAACTGTTTAGAGATAGCTTAAGTCAAAATGGGTAAAAGTTTAGTTTGACCGCCTATATTACTGAACTTCATTGTTCATTTGCCTGACGGAAGCTGAGTGCTTTGGCGAATAGTATTCTTTCCAAAATGTATTTGATCCTACGTAAGCGTAGCAAGAGCCTTTGAAAGAAAGTTTGTTAACTGTGGAATGTTTCAGAATCTTCTGCTGAACACATCTTTCGTGTTTTTGGTTATCTCATCAACAGATGTATCTCACACTGGCAGGGAAAAAAGAAGGCGTATTTACTTAAGATCACATTGGCTGAGTTCTGCACTGTGTATATCATTAAAAATATCGCTTGATTATCACTACATTTGTAAAGATATCATAAGGTGATAAACGAAATCGTTCCATCTTTCAACCATAAACAACAAACTACGCTGAACATACACACAAACACGTAAATACACTTCAATCACTGGGGAATGCATGGGAAAACCACCACAGTTTACATTTCCCAAGGAAAAGTACAATCCAAAAACCGGTTGAGGAGAAAAATTACCCTCATTGTATTTTACTATAGTTCACAAAATCTAACCATTCTGTACCTGCATGAAAAACTTATATCTACAGAAATGAGCACATTAAAGATAGGTATGCAACTAAATAAAAAGATCCATGCTTAGACTGTTATATGCTGTTGTTAAATTCGTCTGGTGTCTGGTATTCTGGAGGACTCTGTTTCAAACACCGAGCGTGGTGGCTGAGCGGTAACATTCTGGCCTCGCATTCGGGAGGACGCGGGTTTGAATCCCCTTCCGGGCATCCATATTTGGGTTTTCTATGGTTTCCCCAAATCACTCGAGGTGAATGCGAGGATGCTTCCTTCAAAACGCCATGGCCGAATTCCTTCCCGTTCCTTGCCCCCGATCCCTTCCCACCTCTAATAGCTCCGGTGTCGACGAGGCGCAAAATCCTAAGCAAAAGAAAAAGTAAATGACTGACTGTCAGGAGTAGCTAATCATGTCTGTAATGCGATTATTACTCGTTCATCGTTGCAGGACAAAATTCTGTTCATTGGTTGGAGTATATGATCAGTTTTTACCCTTTTTTATTTATTAAAATCCTGTTTGACCAGATACTATATTGTTTTGGCTCTACTAATGTTTGTTTTTAAATTCTTGTGTAACGAATTTGGTTCTCAAGACGGACACAAAACTTAAGTGGAAACACCCATACACGCGGCCGGACTCGAATTAAGTCGAGGCCAACACGTTGACCCCTAAACTAACAGAGTCGGCAGTTTTTAACCTTTTCGGGCATGATGAGGTATATGAGTGAATAATGACATTGGACTGAATCTGATTGCTTTCATGTATTCCGAACAGCTTTTTATGCAGAATATTTGATACATTGCTACTCCGCAATTTACACTGATGTATATCAGTGGGGAATGCTTCATTTACATGGTCTTACAGAAGGACGCTTGTCTGTTGCATTTGTACCATCCAGTCACTTTACTTTCTGCGAAACTTAATCTGCTGACCTCCATCAGTTTTTGACGCTCTAAGACAAACGAGTCATTCATTGCACATCCTACATTCTCGGCTCAAAGGACTGGACTCAACTCCACTCCTCCTTCCAAACCTGATAGGTGACCCGTTAACGCGCAGACTTTGCATTCGGGAGGATGCGGGTTCGAATCCTCTTCCGGCCACTCACATTTGGGTTTTCATGGTTTCCCCAAATCGTGTCTTCAAAAGGCCATGACCAAATCTCTTTCTATTCCTTGTCGCTATTCCTCTCTCTGATCTCAAGATTCCGAAATTGACGAGCCAAAACCCTAAGCAAAAGAATTCATTTCCTCTGTTGTACCGGCCGACGTTAACCTTCGCCGATACCTCTCATAAAGCTTAGCAAAAAGGACGGCTTGTATTTCTGTTATTCAGATCAAACAGGCCTGAGGGATCGTGAGGAAATTCCCGACATCGGAGAAAGGGTGTGCGTATGTGAAATGATTTTTGATTCTACACTATCCTCGAGAGTAAAATGCGATGAAGCGTCAAAATTTAATAGCTAGTAGGACCAAATATTAACTGGTTCGTTTGTAATTGTTTAACAGTAAATTGTGAGGTGAAGCATAACACAAAAGAGTGGAACATTTTTGGGCAATATGTAAAGTTTAAGACAATATCGTTGAAAATTAGACACGTAAATTACAAAACCTTTTTGTACACATTTGAGGTAATAATACTATCATCAGTAACTTTTTGTCTAAATCTATCCTTTACAGAAGCAAAACTGTCTGATCGCCTCGTATTACTGTCCGTGCGAGAAGATAGGGTCAGGTAAGTAAACAAAACTTCCAATTATAAACAATCAATACTGTTTCCAATTCCGATTTAACAATTTATCAGAAGCGGAGAACTTAATCTTTAAAACGGCACCTCAATTATCAATTTTGGTTATGTCTAAAGAGAGGAATAAAAGGGTTTGTCACGATAAATCACCTTCCAGAAGTAATATATAACATGATGATTTGCGGGGAAGTGTGCATACACACACACACACACACACACACACAATATTTGCTGAAAACTTGTATAGGCCTGTTCAACTATGTCCCTCAGTTACAACAATTTAGACTCAAAATGCTTGTTTGGGAGAATAGGACGATCGAATTTACGATGTGCACTTAACAATTTAGCATGTTGAATTTTTATAAATTCGTCATTCATGAGTTTTGGTATATTTTCCTAACTGATGTCATTAATACCCCCTTTAATAATGTTGGCAGTGTTGACCGTATGACGTTGTTTCTCGGTTCTGCAGTCTTCATTCTCTAGTGCATCTCCATGCCGCTGAATATTTCTGATGCATCCACCATTAGGAACCGTTTCGAATCCCGGGCCATGGTTTCCAAACTTATTATGCCCATGGACCCCTTCTAATAGCAAAAATGTACCCCAAGTGAAATAACTCTACGTAATTGCCCCAAAAAATTATTAATTTTATTTTGGTGTCTGGAATGATAAATGGTGACGTAAAAATAAAGCGCAAATTAAATATGTTGATATTTAAAGCAGTAGTTATTGAAATTTTAACTTTTGTTTTAAAACAAAAACTATTTTTTCCAGTGAAATTGGTGGACCTAATGAGATAACCATATATATTATTTCTATAAGGTGTTTTTTTTTTCACAATCCATTATCTGCCTTCATACTTAACCGAAATCTATGAGGTGTCATTTTAAAGCTTATAGTCTCCACTTTGGTCATATTATATTTTAAAAAAGGATTTTTTCGTAGTTCGACCCTTTTAAGGGCCAAAAATATCTATTTTTAAAATTCTGTTTTTTGTATAACAAGCCATTTATCTCCCTGGACACCTAACTGAAATCGTTAAATGCAGTGGTATTTTGAAGATTAAGATCTCCGCTTTGGTGACATCATTTATTAAGACACGAATTTTTTGGAATTCGACCCTTAAACGGCAAAAGTATCAATATTTCTGCAACGCGTTTTTGTGTCACGAGCCATTTTATCTCCCTTGATATCTAACCGATATAGATAAATGAGGTGGTATTATAAATACACAGACGGAAAAAAAAATCCCAACACCAAGAAAGACTTGTGTTAGATAAACGAAATTTGGTAGGCGTGTTTATACATCTGAAAGATGACATCGACTCAAATTTCGCGCTTCGCGCATAAGTGTGGCGCTAGTAGCGCTACTCAGAGCTTGCAAATCAGGTTTGCTTTAAATACGCGCTGTAAAGTTTGTGAACGTTATTTACCGCTGAGATTTGACATAGTGAGTTGATGTTAGCCAAGAATGCCTTTAAGAAGACGAAGAAGCCATTATCAACAGCTCACCGAGTTTGAACGAGGTCGTGTAATAGGGCTACGAGAAGGTGGATTTTCTTTTCGCGATATTGCAGAAAGACTTGGCCGGAATGTATCCACTGTGCATGATTGTTGGGTGCAGTGGTCAAGGGATGGTACTGCCTCAAGAAGACCGGGTTCCGGGAGGCCACGTGGCACTACTGAGAGGGAAGACCGCCGTATTCGGCGTACAGCTGTGGCGCATCGTACTGCGTCTGCGGCAGAAATTCGAGCTGCAGTTGGTACCACAGTGACACAACGAACTGTTAGAAATCGGTTACTTCAAGGACAGCTCCGAGCCAGGCGCCCTGTAGCGTGCATTCCACTGACTACAAGCCATCGCCGTTTGCGACTCCAGTGGTGTCAAGCCAGAGCTCATTGGAGGACGGAGTGGAGATCTGTTGTGTTTTCTGATGAAAGCAGGTTCTGCCTTGGTGCCAGTGATGGCCGAGTGTTGGTCAGAAGGAGGCCAGGGGAACGCCTGCAACCAAACTGTCTGCGGCCTAGACACACTGGACCTACACCTGGAGTCATGGTCTGGGGAGCAATTTCCTATGACAGCAGGAGCACTCTTGTGGTTATACCAAACACACTGACTGCAAATTTGTACGTCAGTCTGGTAATTCAACCTGTAGTGCTGCCATTCATGAACAGCATTCAAGGGGGAGTTTTTCAACAGGATAACGCTCGCCCTCATACCGCTGTTGTCTCGCAACGTGCTCTACAGAGTGTCGACATGTTACCTTGGCCTGCGAGATCACCAGATCTGTCTCCAATTGAACACGTATGGGATATCATTGGACGACAACTCCAGCATCATCCACAGCCAGCACTGACCGTCCCAGTATTGACAGCACAAGTACAACAAGCATGGAACTCCATACCACAAAGTGACATTCGAAACCTGTATGACACAATGCATTCACGTTTGCAGGCTTGCATTCAAAATTCTGGAGGTTACACCGGCTATTAATTTAACAGTATTTCACATTTGAAATGCATTTTCTTGAGCTTAAATTAACCTGTGATCTTGAAAATTTAATCAATTAAACATGTTAACTTGACAAATGCATTGTCCAAATTTCATTACTCTACAATAATTTTTTCTTGGTGTTGGGATTTTTTTTTCCGTCTGTGTATTAAGGTCTCCGCCATGGTCACATCATATTTTAAGAAAGTAATTTTTCGGAATTCGACCCCTAAAGGGCAAAATTACCATTATTTCCGTAAAGTATTTATCTCCGTTGATATCTAACCGAAATCGAGAAATGAGGTATTATTTTAGTGAATAATAAGGTCTCTGCATTGGTCAAATCATATTTTATGAATTCAATTAGGCCCTTATAGGGCACAAGTATCAATATTTCTACATTTTTGTGCTACGAGCCATTTATCTCCTTTGATATCTAACCGATATAGAAAAATGAGATTTCATTTTAAAGATTGCCTTCACCATGGTCACATCATTCTTTAAGAAGAGAATTTCTCGGAATTCGACCCTTAAAGGGCAAAATTATCATTATTTCAATAACTTATTTTTTTATCTCAAGCTATTTATCGTCCTTGATATCTAATCAAAATCGAGAAACGAGGTATTATTTTAGAGAATAAGGTCTCCGTTTGGTCACATCATATTTCAAAAAAGGAATTTTCCGGAATTTGACCCTTAAAGAGCAAAAATATAAATATTTCTACAACGTGTTTTAGTGTCACCAGCAATTTATCTTTGATATCTAACCAATATAGATAAATGAGGTATCATTATAAAGATTAAGGTCTCCGCCATAGTCACATGAAATTTTCGGAATTCGACCCTTAAAGGGCAAGATTATCATTATTTCCGTAAGGTATTTTTTTTATCTTGAGCCATTTATCTCTCTTGATATCTAATCGGAATATGTAAATGAAGTATCATATTAAAGATTAAGGTCTCTGCTTTGATTACATCATATTTTAAGAAAGGAATTTTTCGGAATTCGACCCTTCAAGGACAAAAGTATCATAATTTCCATAACGTGTTTTTGTTACGAGCTATTTATCTCCATTGACACCCAAACTAAATCGATAGATGAGTTATCTTTTAAAAGATTAAGGTCTCCGCTCAGGCAACATTGTCAACTAAGAAAAAAAATTTCCGGAATTTGACCCTTAAAGGGCAAAAGTAATACCTGTGAATGTCGCGTGCATGAGGCAGTTCAGAACCAAGCCGCTAGATACCAGTAGTACATAACACAGAAAAATTAATAAACTGCTTCACTGGCGTCGACTTTTGTTACGTACCTATTACACTTTACAAATAAACAATTTAAACAAATGAGGCGATTCTTCATTCATCCTATTGCAAACCCCCAACTTTACTATTCATTGTAGCTGCGAAATTTTCGCATGGGTAATCTAGTATAAGATTATTCGTATTCGGCTCTGATTGTGAGTAACATTCGTAAATCTCCACGAGTACTAATTTTCAGTCGGTTTCTTGGAGACAAGGCTCATAACTGAAACTACGTTCTACTTAATAGGAAGACGGGAAAGCAATCGACAGCTTCTGTGTAGTGTCCTTAATGCAGGATATAAAATTGGTATCTGTTTTTCTAATCAGAATTTATGGCATTCTTCTTCAAACATGTTTTCAGCTCCCCATTTGTGGATAATTCAATTTATTATTCCTGTGTTAATATGGATTCATCTGAGTTTGTGTGTCTACTTGCAAAAGAGTCCATCGCCCAATCCCAGATAACCGAATGAAGAATTACTTCAAATCGTTGGCTAAGGTCACAATGATGAATGAAGAGCTATGAGTTTTGACAATAAGCAGGCAAACCTTATCTTTATTTATAAAATGCTCTCGGATAACTAGCAGAGTTAACGCATTATCACACAATATTTCGGCGATCACAATCATTGTCATCTTAGAAGATTGCGGCAGTGTTTGGATCGCCGAAATATTGTGTGATAACACTTCCTTAACTCTGCTAGTTACCTCAGTGCGTTTTATAAATTCTCAACGCAAAGAGAAACTTCGTTCTTAATGAAATCTTATCTTATTTTTGCACTCCTGAAGGGACTGGATGTTGAGAACATGCTCATCTTCCCATATTTTTTATAGAAAATTTATGCTTTTAGTTTTGACTAAATTTAATTGGTTATTTTTTAGCTTCTAAATCATGTTTTTAATTGTTGACTAATCTTATAAGCTAAACAATTCTTTAATTAAATTGAACCGAAAATCGTTGTCTTTACTGTTCAGAATATCCAGCAATTAATCAAAGAGTGCATAAAATCAATCCAAACATACACTTTCTGTGTTAAGTAGTTAATGATCTTCATTTTCCAAACAAAGCTGTGCAAATAATCAGTCATTTAAGGCATTCTTTTTAATTTTTATAACTGTTCTAATGACATAATCTAGTGAATCATGCAAGCACTCGCTAAGATTTTTGGTGACTAAATGTTGCCGATTAATGACACAATGTACTACAGGTAATACATTCCATATAGCTTGTTTTAAGTATTTGGAAATCCATTGCTGGAGCAGACTCAGTAGCAACGGAGAGGATATTACTCAAAGGTATAGCTCTTACTTCTAAAAATCTTTTCAATTTATCAAATATTTATTCATCTATCGTAGCAGTTTCCAAACATTTGGCAAACAAAAATTCTTTTAAAATTTTTCTTCTTTTACAAACCTCACATAAGCTAAAAGTAAAGTTTGGTCAACGTGGAATAAAAATAAACATCCACATGATTCAGCTAACTGGGTACACAAATAAAAAGATAAATGTTATATTTGGATGCAGAATTCCTTCATCAAGACCATAAATATAAATATGTTGTCATAACATTCGATATTAAACTTAACTGGCTAAAAAACATTGGCCAGGTGGTAACACCGCAGAAGAAACATATAAATCTAGTGTGAGGTATAGTGGCTTTCATTTGTACTCTCGTGAGTCGTGTGAAAGATTTTCTGACGTGACTGTAAACGCACGACATGAATTAACAGTTTTTAATAGCGGAATGGTGGTTGGTGCAAAAGGCATGAGGCATTCTCTTTCGCAATTTGTTCGTGATTTCACATTCCTGCATTCCACTGTGTCAAGAGTGTTTCATGATACACAATTTCCGGCATTACCTCTCACCATGGACAATGCAATGAACGATCACGACAACTTAATGACCGAGACCAGCAACGTCTGCGTCGAGTTGCCACTGTTGACTCGTCAAGCTATATAGAAAATTCAGATTTTGAAGTATTCAAATAAAGACTTGTATAAGTAGTTCTTTCAGCCGTCGTTCTAGGCATTCCTGCGCAGAATTCTCCAAGAATGCCAATCATGACGGACGAAACAACTGGTAATTTCACAATGACGTGGCGTCACCAGGATAGTCAAGAGACTATTGACTCCAGCCACCGAAACCTGTCATTACATTTTTTTTCTTTTAAATACATTTTTTAACTAGGTCTCCCTTTACGTATTCCTCATCAATGTTTGTGCTTCCTCTTGTTTCCGTTACATGCAATAAAAACAACAAAGTTTTAAAGCCAAACCAACTAGACTGTAGAAGTACCACTTTTCACATTTTTCATCATCCTGTGTTCATTTCGGTGCCCGTTTATTTATTTATTTTCGATTTCTGCCAAGAACGTATTGTATTTACCCATAAAAGCTGTTAATGTTTTACTTTTTAATTCACGATTTCTGTAGTCCGTGATGGACACATCCCACAGACAACGATGGGAAGAGAGTACATGGAGTGTACAAAACATACCTTAGTGATGAGGCCTGGATGGATATTGGTATAAAAATTAGGAGTAGTGTGACCGAGGGTGGTGGGTGAGCGGTTAAAGCTCCGGCTTCGTATTCGGAAGGCCGCCGGTTCGAATCCTCGTCTACATCTACATATATACTCTGCAATTCACAAAATTGTGGGTGGCAGAGGGTGCTCAGCACCAAAGCTAATCTCTTTGCTGTGCATTCCAATCCCTAATGGTACGAGGGAAAAAGAATTCATATAAGAATCAGTCCGGCACCTTATTTCTCTAATTTTATCTTTCCTGTCCTTCCGACTCAAATAGGTTGGTGGAAGAAGTATTTCACTACACTCAAAAGTGAAAGTGGGAGTACGAATGTTTTCCAATATGTTTAAACGAAACGTGTGTCGTCTATCTACCAGAGACTCCCAACCTAATCTACTAATCAGTTCTGTGACGCTTTCATAAGGACTGTAGCAAGCGGTCACGAATCGAGCAGCTCTTCTCTGTACTTTCTCTATACTTTCGATCAATCCCTTACGAAACGGGTCCCAAATGGCACAACAATAATCCAAATGTGGACGCATAAGAGATTTGTACGCTATCTCCTTTGTTTGTTCATTACAATTTTTCAAGATTCGACCTATGAATCCCAGCCTAGAATTTGCTCTACCTACTAACGAATTAATGTGTATGTCCCATTTCATGTTCCTTTGTACTGTTACTCCCAAATATTTCCTAGAATCGACCATATCAATAACTGAACTGTTTACCTCGTATTTCTGAACAATCGGATTCTTTTTGTTAGTTATGTTCATTGTCTTGCACTTTTTACAATTTAGAGTAAGTTGCCACTCAGCGCACCAAGCCAAAATAACATCCAGATCGCGCTGAATTTCTAAGCAATCGGCCAAATTTTTTACTTCCCTATAAATAGCCGCATCATCAGCAAACAATCTAAAAAGGCTTTTCACTTTGTCTCCGAGATCGTTTATAAAAATTAACAAAAGAAGTGGCCCTTTTACACTTACTTGAGGTACACCCGATGTAATATCTAGATTAGAAGAACTTTCTCCTTCAACGACAACATACTGCGACCGACCAGTTAGAAAATCCTTTATCCATTCACAAAGCTGATCCGATATACCGTACGCTCGAAGCTTCTCTAAAAGGCGGTTGTGTGGCACAGAGTCAAAGGCTTTCTGGAAATCTAAAAAAATTGCATCTACTTGTGAACCTGCATCGATAACTTTCATTACTTCGTGTGTAAATAGGGCCAGCTGTGTTTCACATGTTCTTTTCTTCCGAAATCCGTGTTGATTTGTTGTAAGCAAATTATTATCATCTAGAAAATTCATAATGTTCGAGCATATAATATGCTCCATAACTCTACTACAAACAGATGTTATAGATATTGGACGATAGTTTCCAGGATCACTTCGATCACCTTTCTTGAAAATCGGAGTTACTTGCGCGATTTTCCAGTCTGAAGGTACTTTTCGCTCTTCTAATGATTTACTGAATATATCAGACAGAAATGGCCCGATTTCCGCCGCATACTCTGAAAATACTCTTACTTGAATTCCATCCGGCCCGGTGCTTTCCCCCACTTCAGGAGCTCTAATTGTTTAACGATACCTGCAGTATCTATTCGTAATGATTCCATCACCGACTCGCCACGGCGTGGGAAAACGGGAATACTATCCTTATGTTCATTTGTAAATGAATTTTTGAATACAGTATTTAGTACGTTAGCTTTATCGCGGCTTTCATTAACCTCGGAACTTTCACGAATTAGTGCTGGAATATTGCTGTTGGTACAATTAACTTTTCGTACATACGACCAAAATTTCTTTAGGTTTACTGTGAGACTCTTAGAGAGAGAGTTGGAGTGAAAATCGTTAAAGGCCTCGGCATTACATTCTTCAATACGTCCTCTTAAATCAGCTAAGGTTTCTAAATCGCTGCGACACCCCTTCCTTCTTGAGCGTGCGTGTATTTTCCTTTGTTTTTTGAGTAATCTTTTGACTTCGCATGTGTACCACGGTGGATCATTCTCCCCCTTTATTGTCCGCTTTGGTATATGTATTTCCATGCCTTCCCTGACTATATGTATAAAACGATGCCACATCTCTTCAACGGTGTCCTTTGTTGACTTGAAGTTATGGTAATTATTCCTCAGGTAGGTTCTGAAACACTCCTTAGAGGCCTTACTGAATCTGTATACAATCCGCCCTTTTTTCCTTTTTCGCTTGGTCATTAATTTGATAGTCGCAATTACCGCTTTGTGATCGCTTATTCCTGTGGTCGTTGAAATGTCGGTGAATAATTCTGGCCTGTTGGTAACCTAGCAAGTCTAAAATGTTTTCGGTACCGTTATGACACCACGTAGGTTCATTAAGTAGCTGCTCGAGATGATTTTCTGACAACAACTCGAGAATTACTTCAGAAGCTGCCTTATCCCTGCTACCTGTGATGTGAACGTAATTACGCCAGTCAATAGAAGGCAGATTGAAGTCGCCTCCTTGAATCATAGCGTGGTCCTTAAAACGGCTAGCTATACTATTTACATTATTTCTTAACTCCTCGACGATAGCTATGTCGGAATCGGGTGGACGGTAGAAGGCACCTATGATGAGGTTTGACCCAGCAACGTTGAGTTTAATCCATATGATTTCACAGATCGTATCGACGTCTATTTCATTACATGGGAGAAATTTACTCACAGCTATAAATACCCCACCTCCATGAGAATGTAATCTGTCTTTACGAAAAACGTTCATGCTATCTTTAAAAGTTTCGGCGGAACTTATTTCCGGTTTCAACCAACTTTCTGTACCGATAACGATATCCGCTTCTGTACTAACAAATAACGCTTTCAAGTTCCGGTTGTTTGTTACAAACGCTTCTACAGTTAATTACGAGAACTTTTAACTGACGAGATTCTTTACGGTGCTCCTACATTCCGGTGTTGCATCTGATTGGGTTGCCCGTAACTGAATTTCGTGTTTCGGGTCTTCCTCCCTCAGCCTAAAAAACCACCCAGTGCATTCCACACGGCCCCTGCCACCCGTGTAGCCGATTCACGTGTGTAGTACACACCTGACCTATTAAGGGGAACCCTACAAGACTCGACCCTATGGCGAAGATCGAGAAATCTGCAGCCAATGTCATCACAGAAACGTCGTAGTCTCTGGTTCAGCCCCTCAATACGGCTCTGAACAGAGGTCCACAATCAACTCTGTCTACGATGCTACAGATTGTTAGCTCTACCGATATCTTGCGGTCACTGGCCACAGAGTTCACCCTTTCAGCCAGCCGCCGGAAGGAAGAGAGGATAACCTCCGACCCAAGGCGACAAGCATCATTGGTGCCGACAAGAGCCACAATCTGTAGTTGGCTACACCCCGTCCCTCTATGGCATCCGGGATGGCCTGTTCCACATCTCGGATCAGGCCACCCGGAATACACACTGAATGGACGTTGGATTTCTTCCCCGAGGAATCCGCCATTTCCCTAAGGGGCTCTAATAACCGCCTAACATTAGAGCTCCCAACTACCAGAATGCCCTTCTGCGTTTGCTCAGACCTGGCGGGCTGGGGGGCCGTCAACTCGCAGGATGACAATTGTGGGACTGAGTCAGCCTCCGACAATACATCAAACCGGTTGGACAGACGAACAAGTTTAGCGTCTTGGCCTTTAAGCCTGTTCGACTGCCCCCGTGTGCGGCTTCGAAGTCTAGAAGCCATACGCCAGTCACCAACAGGCGACTGCGGCACAGCATCCAACACTTCAGCCTGGGTTGCAGGTACGACAGTCGATATGGGAGAATCTGTGATAGGCTTGGCTATATCAGTTTCCCCAACATCACATCTGCTGCAGCCTTTTACGGCAGCTTCCAGCTGCGTAACTTTCGCTAACACAGCTGCAAGCTGAGCGCGCAGATCAGCCACCTCAGCTCGCGTCTGCACACAGCAATCACAGTCCCTAGACATACTGCTTTTGAAAAACGCAAAAAAAAGGAAACAAAAAAGTACAGAAAAAAGGAACAGAAACTCGAAATAACCTGTACTTCCTACAAAATATATACACTCGGAGATTGCACTAATCAAATCCCCACACCACTACAGATAAAATATAACAATAAAATACGCTACTGCACTCGCGACTGTTCAAACGCTACTAACTAGTACTGTCTACAAAATGTAAACACTCAGAGATTACACTATTCAAATACCCACACCACTACAGATATAAAAATACAACAACAAAATACGCTACTGCACTCGCTGACTGTTCAAACGCTACTAACGACCACTGTTTACAAAATGTAAACACTCAGAGATTACACTATTCAAATACCCACACCACTACAGATAAAATACAACAACAAAATACGCTACTGCACTCGCTGACTGTTCAAACGCTACTAACGACCACTGTTTACAAAATGTAAACACTCAGAGATTACACTATTCAAATACCCACACCACTACAGATAAAAACAACAACAAAATACGCTACTGCACTCGCGACTGTTCAAAACGCTACTCCGAGCATCCAGATTTGGGTTTTCTATGGTTTCCCCAAATCAGTCCAGGAGAATTCCGGGATGCTTCCTTCAAAAGGCCATGGCAGATTTCCTTCCGTTCCCTGTCCCCAGTCCAATCCTGCCTCTAATGACCTCCAAGTCAACGAGGGATAAAGCCATAAGAAAAAAAAAACAGTTCTTAGGCATCTGATATGATTCCAGGCCCATCTCTACTAACTATACAATAGTCCCATAAAGAAGCAAAGACGATATTCATAAATTACTTTCAAATATGACAATAATGATAGGGATATAAGAAATCACGTTAAACAAATTTCGCATATTTGCATCCTATATTATAAAGTCCGCTTCATGGTCGAATTCTCTAAAAAGGTATAACGGTGCCTAATGCTTAAGGGGATAGATGAAATGAAGTCTTTACGGCTGTACCGCTGGATAGTATTTTGAAAACACGATATTTCGACGACTAGTTCCGTTGTCTTCATCAGGTGTTGAGTCGTCTGCACAGTCGGCTGACCGTCGGATACTGAGACAGCCCAGATGCCGCACCTCCTTATATAGGCCCACAGCTCACTCGACACCCGCGCCCGCGGCTGGCAGTGAGTGGCGGGGCTAAATGTGATCGTTGCGGTCCGAGGAAGTTAATATTGGGCCGTTGCTGAACTCTACGCTGAGAACGTGGAACGCATGTTCAGCAACTGCCACAAACGGCCCAATATTAACTTCCTCGGCCCCGCAACGAACACCTGTAGCCCCGCCCACTCACTGCCAGCCGCCGGGCGCGGGCGTTGGAGAGAGCCGTTGGCACATGGGCTGTCTCAATATCCGACGGTCAGCCGACCTGTGTAGACGTCTCGACACCTGATGAAGACGATGGAGCTAGTCGTCGAATATCGTGTTTTCAAAACACTATCCGGCGGTACACCCGTGAAGACATCATTTTAAGCATACACGGGAAAGTCTCCGTTCTTACAAGGGGATAGTTAGTTCGAGCTCTGCTGATGCAAGAACTTTTCATCCTTCGAGACCCGGCGAGCAAGGTGGTAGTGATGATGAGGCACAATTCCTAGTCATCTTATTGTTTATCAAAAGTCTAGGCTAAATTTTGAATCTATTCTCCTTGCGTATGGATTGAGGGCACACAATATTGTTGATGGTGATTCTTTGGTCGTATGGGAACGTAAAATTTGGAGAATTTGTTTTACAAGGAAATGGGAGTAAGGAAGTGAATTGTCACTTGTTTTGTTTAAGATGGTTTTAAATGAAGTTATTGCAGAAGTTCAGGGTTGCAGAACTCAGAATTGAAGGTGATGGCATATGTAGAAGATATCATGATACGATAGTAGAACAGATTCTTGGAATAGAACTAGGAAAATGTGTAGCTGAACCGAGGAAACGTTGCTTAGACTTTTTATTTTTTTCCCCGTAATTATGGCTTCACGCCTCGTCGACGTAGAGGTCATGGGGACTGGGTACAAGGAACGGGAAGGAATTCGGCCATGGCCTTTTGAAGGAAACATCCCGAAATTCTCCTGGAGTGATTTGAGGAAATCATGGAAAACCCTAACCTGGATAGTCCACGAATGGGAGGCCAGAGCGTTACCACTCGCCCGAAACGCTCGGTACATGGCCTAGAGACGAGTGTGAAAAAAAAAGTCGATATCAAGAAATACTGGTTCATCAATGAATTTCACTCAATGGCAACAACCAGAAATGGGTAGAGTGGTTTATTTGGTTGAGAAAGTAATTACACATAAGCAGTGTAAAAAAAAAACAATGTATTTCACCAATAGCTTACTTACCTTCCACACACGAATAATCTCATGTATGCATAGACGTTTCTAAACAGTATTTTTCAAATGAATGGGTACATTTAATTTTTCGCTTACCTTTACGTAGTATTTCAGTTCCGGGAGGGTGGCTCCCACAACTTCAGGCAGTATTTCAGATATGCTATGCTTGGAGACTTTAAACAAGTGACGTGAACGAGTTGCCAGATAACGCAGGGTAATGATCAGTCTTAGTTTGGCAGGCATTGCGTCTCTGAATTTGGTGTCTCGTTTGGCAATGGCGGGTCCCACCATTTTTTGAAGAGTTTAAAAAATGTCTTCGACATTCATGTAAGGTTCTTGAACAGCGCATTGTCACTGAACTGCAATTCTTGGAGAATTTGCACATTCCGAGTTATCAGATAATCTTTCACCCACAATTTCTTCCGCGATTTTTGTTTTTGTTTTCGGGATTTCGCTAATATAATAAGGACAGTTGTAACACCAGCTAGACAATCTGGATCGTTCAGCTCGCAGCGGCGACATCGGAACACGAAGGGGCATGCCTCATGAGGCGTGAGTGTGAATACAAAAGGGCGTGCCTCAAGATGAAAGGGAAGAGGCACAAGTGTGGACATAGTTAAAGATAAATTATAGGTAGCACAGATGAGGTTTCCAAGAGGGACAGAGAACAACACAAGAAAGGTCAGAATAAGAAACGAAAAGAACAGCGAGAGATTAGACGTCAATGCACTAGAAGAGACCTTAATGAAGAAAAGAATGCAATGACAGGGGCACGACATGAGAATGGAGGAGGGGTGAAAGCCGAAGGTATTGTTTTTGATCAACGATAAGGGAAGATGATCTATTGGAAGACCACGGGCATGATGGATGGACCAAGTTGTGCGGGAAGAAACTAGGAATGACCGCCAAATGTAAAGAGGATACCCTCAAAGCCGGAAACGTCAAATGATGACCATGATGATTCATGTCACATACCTCCGTTATAGAAAACTACTGCGAGACAGAAAAGACAAAAAGTTTGAAAAGATGACGCATGAAAAAAGGAACGCAGATATTTTTTACGTTCTCGAATTTACTATAATATTTGCCTCGGCGAGATTCCGGCAGTGGTTTGCAAGTTATTCATATAGTTTTTTTTATGGCTTTACGGCTCGTCAACGTCGCGTTCATTAGAAGTTGGATAGGATTGGGGGGGGGGGGTTAAAGGACGGGAAGGCATTCGACCATGACCTTTTAAAGGAAGCATCTCGACATTCACCTGAAGAGATTTAGGGAAACTACGGAAAACCCAAATGTGGATGCCGAACGGGAATTCGAAACCGTGTCCTCCCGAATGAGAGGTCAGAGCGTTTACTGCTCACCCACAACGCTCGGTATTTATATCGTAAAATCGCTGGTTAACCACATAGGGATCAGCGTAAATACTCTGGCATTAGTTGCGCTAGAATTTATTGATCAACACGGCATCCTATGACTACAATGAACTACTTCTCTCGCCAACGCATTTGAGCTGCAATTCAGGATTTTAAAGAACAGGGTATAATAATCTCTTTGGTTGATGGTTCTACTTTTAACGACGCACTGTATTGCGTCACCGGCAAAAACTACTTAATCATGAATGTTATTAATACTGACCCCCGCACATGACATACCTCTGAGGTTACAAGAATCACAGGAATGGCTTTACAACAAGCAGTGGATTTATTTCACAACCAATTGTTGAGAAGACAAGATTTGATATCTGTATAAAGTCTTACAGGGTTTAACCTCGGAAGGCTCATTCAACAAGTCTCTGGATAATTAGAGCACTTTATCAAGGGTATTTTACGGGCGGTTTGACATGTTTGCAACCTGTCGTGCCGTTCTGTGGCACATTACCAATTCCGCACACTGCTGACGACACGGACCCACAGATGATGGCGTAGTCTGGCAAGTCCGTCTGCTCACATCCACCCACCATCGTCATTGTGGAGACTTTTTTTTTTAAGTTCTACTGATCTCTTAAGGGCGGCATGCATGACATGACCTATAGTAGTGGTACAGTAATAAAGCCTACCCTGCCGACTCAAGCCCCCCCCCCCCCTCCAAACCAAAATCCTGGATCCGCCACTGTCCACACTCAAACCAGAATTGGTTGTAAGGGAGCCTGATTGGTTCTAGTGGGCGTCTGTGATGTTGGGGCGGATGTTTAGTGTGACCAACCTTTGGGATATTTTTAAAATCCTCAAATCTCTTGCTAATCTTCTTTCTTCAGTGATGGCTTCCGCTGTTCTGCGTCTTGTATAGTAAAAGGTAAATAACGTTAGATTGACACCAGCTGATTTACGCCCAGCAACGGCGACAGGAAGGCTAGCGCTCGTTAAATGTCTAGCTGAGTATCTATCCTAGTTATGAACCTATATATTAGAATAGTGCTGTAATGTACATTTTGCAGACGTTAGCGTCTTCTGCAAGGTTAGTCCCGACCTGCGACATAAAGGAAAATGATTAAAGGCATGGTGGTTCTGATCTTCATTGAAATTATGCGATTAGGATCAGGCTATGAGACGGTTTGCTACAATTTAGCCCATGTTAA